>BSBK01006215.1:1420000-1617500 GCA_027943335.1 Chamaecyparis obtusa
TTATTTCTTTCAGAGATCACCTAACTGAAGGTATTTTGATTTAGAGATAAAGCGACTATAGGTTTTTTGCAAAAAATTATCATAGCAGTCACTAGATCTCATAAAAATCATCTAGAGACTTGGCAACTGAAGGCAACCGCTAAGTTATTTGAAGACAAAGAATATTCTTCCAACCTAAGGAGAATGTATGACAAAGGGATTCGGGTAATCGCTAGTTAAAAAGGAATATGCTAAACTGATTAGGAGACTAAGCGACTAACCAAAAAATATAAAGTGCACATGCTCCAAAAGGTCGTTAAGTGATTTGAAAAAGGTAATAGCCGAATAGACTTGGGTAAGCAAATTTTAAGGCTTTTTGGATTTTCAAAGGCAATTAGACCTAACACCTAGGGTTTTTAGATTTTAGACAAATTTGGAGCTTTGGGACTAAAAAAAGCTGCAGACCAAATCATGAAACTCAGAGATAGATCTCAAAAATCAAAATTTCAAAGGACAACTTCTAAAATTGGGAAACCAACCAACAGTGGCTCTAATTGAGGATGTTTAAATGTGAGTTTAAGAAAGAACCACATATCTCTAGAAAGAAGACCAAAACTAGCTAACCTAAAGCAGGAAAAGAAACACACAACTTAAGGGAAACAAACCTATATAGACTCTACAAGAAATTTACATGTGCATAAGAACTAGGACTTTCAGTTGAAAAAAGGTTTTAAGAATTTCCCATGCATGGGAACCTCAAAAATTTCTCCATCCATATTTTTCAACAAGTAGGAATCCTTTCCAAAACTTTCATGGATTATGTAGGGACCAAGCCATAATGATTCAAACTTCTTATGCTTTCCTTTATCTTTTCCTCTGACATTCCACTGAAGAACTAAGTCATATGATTAGAATTTTCTATTAGTAGCTCTCTTATAAAATAGGTACTTCATTTTTTGTTGTAACTTAACATTACTCTTTTGACTATCTCTTCTCATTTCATCCAATTCAGTCAATTGCATGATTCTCTCTTGCATTGGCTCTAAAATATCCAACTCTTCATCCTAGATGAATTTGTATATAGGCATCAAGTTATTGATAGGCAACCTTGACTGTAATGCATATACAAGCTCAAATGGAGACTTTCTTGTAGATTTCTTTACTGTAATCCTAGCTGCCCACATAGCAAGCTTCAACTTTGAATGCCAAGCTCCTTTATTCTTCTCCAATGTTTTCTTTAGAATTTTCAAAATACTTTTTCTACTGGATTCAGCTTGTCCATTTTCTTGAGGGTGATAGGGAGATGAATAAGAAGTTATAATTCCACTCTCTTTGCAAAAATCCTTGAACTCATCTGATCTAAAGAACATTGCATTATCAGTGATTAGCTTTATGGGGACACCAAATTTGGTCAAAATATTATCTAAAAGAAAATCAATCACTATTCTACTTGTTTCCTTTTTGGTGGGGATAACTTCTATCCACTTTGTGAAGTAGTCAGTTGCAACAAGTTTCCAACTATGTCCACCACTAGATTTCTCAGCAAAATCTCCTATGAAGTCCATTCCCCACATGGAAAACGGTGCTTCTGCAACTATTGGATTTAGCAACAATGCTCTTGAATATTTTAACTTAGAAGAAAACTTCTGACATGCCTCACATCTCTTAATGAATTGGAAAGAATATTTGAATAATGTGGGCCAAAAATAGCCAGCTCTTAAAATCTTATTGGTAGTAGTCCTTGCAGAATAATGGCCCCCACAAACACCAACATGCATTTCATTCAAGACCTTCTCTGCTTGATATTTGTCAAGGAAAAATAATAAAACTCCATCTCTCTTTTTCTAGTATAAATCCCCTTGTATTAATGTGTACTTCTGAGCTTGTAATCTTAAGGCTCTCTTTTGATTATCAGTTATATGCTCTAGACATCTGCCATTCTTAATATGATAAACAATATCAGCATAATATGGTTGCATTTCAATACTTTTTATTGTCAAATCTGATATCCCTTCATTGTTAACTTGGACTAAATCCATGTTTTCCTCAGTCATTAACTTAGCTAGACCTATAGTCCTCTTACTAGCTTGGTAATATGAATTTCCAAATTAAACTCCTAGATCCTAGTAATCCATTTACATATTTTACCAGTAACCTCCGACTGTGTGAGAACATCGTTCATTGTTGCATGTGGAACATATGCAAGAACCTTAGCACACACTAGGTAAGGCCTGAAAGATTTTATAGCTTTTACTAATGCATATGCCTTCTTTTCCATCATCTCATAATTCAGTTCAGCAGCCTGCAAAGACTTACTGAAGAATGCAATTGGATGTTCAAAATTTTACTCATCCTTTTGAAAAAATATAGTAGCAATAGTGTGAAATGATGCAAATGAGAATAATGAGAAAGGTTTGTTGTAGTCAGGAGATTTCAATATAGGTGCCTCTTGAACAACCTCTTTAATTTTGTCAAAAACATGTTGAGCTTCAACAGTCCATTAGAACTTAACATCCTTCTTGAGTAACTTGACTACTGGTTTGACAATTTTAGCAAAGTTGGTAATAAACCTTCTAACAAAATTAATTTTCCCCAAAAAATATTGTACACCCTTGAGATTTTTTGGTGTAGTGACCTTCTTGATGGCCTCTACCCTTTCTAGATCAATTCTTATTCCTTCCTTTGATACAATGTGCCCTAACAACTTTCCTTCTCTGACTGCAAAGTTACACTTCTTTGGGTTTAAGGACACACCATACTCTAGAGCCTTGCTAAAGATTTTTTCAAGATGAGAACAATGATCTTCAGCTTTCTTGGAATAAGTAGTCATGTCATCTTGGTAAACAACCATAAACATATCTATATACTCCTTGAATGCAAAATCCATGGCTCTTTGGAAAGTTTCTCCAGTATTTCTAAGACCAAATGGCATTTTGACATACACATAGGTTCCCCAAGGCATTGTGAATGCAGTCTTAAGTTGTTTAGAATCTTTTACCAACACCTAGTTGTACCCTAAGAAGCCATCCATCATAGACAGTAATTCACAACCAGTAAATTTATGTAACATTGCTTCCATGTTGGGCAAAGAATAATTTTCTTTTAGAGATGCAACATTCAAGTTTCTAAAATCCACACACAACCTAATATCACCATTTTTCTTCCTAACTAGGACTAGGTTAGATACCCAAGTTGAGTGCCTTATAGGCTGAATTATCCCTACATCACTCAACTTACTACATTTTGGGAGCCAATAATAGATTAATAGGTCTTTGTTTTTGTCTAAATGGCTTAACATCTTGCTTCAATGGGATCTCATGCTGGAAAAGGTCATCTATATAGGCTTTTAGGTCATCATAAGACCATGCAAACACATGCTTTTGTTTTCTTAACAATTTTATCAGATTGTATCTAATTTGAGGATCTAACCCCTTTCCAATATAAATCATTTGAGGTGTGTTGTATGATCCCAAGTTCACTTCTAAATCTTCTATCTTAGCATTACTATTCTTTAACATGTGATCATCCTGGCTACTATATAATGCTTTTAGTTTAGTTAAACCTTTAGGAATGTGATTTGTATTTAATTGGATTACCTCATTTCCCAAGACCATATCTTTACCATCCATTTCCTAAACCAAAGTATTACAATCTATGAGTTGATCTTAATAAGTATCAAGGCATTGAATAAACTTTAAAATGTCACGGTCATCTTCAAAGACCTGCCAGTTGTAAATGTTATCAAGAACAACTAGCCTACTCTTTATTTCCACTATTGATACTCCAGAAAAAGTTACATCATCTCTCTTTAAATAAACATTAGCTAAAAAATCAGCCATAATGTTTTTAGACCTTTCCACCCAGCAGATGTTGAAAGCATCAAATAATTCAATCTGATCCCAAATAACATATTTATACAATTTTAATCTATCATTTTTTGCAACATATTTGGATCTAACTTGTGCTACTAAAAGATCAGAGTCACCATAAAATTTTAAACATTTTATCCCATGTTTTATGGAAATATTCAATCCTAAAGATAGTGCTTCATATTCGACAATGTTATTTGTACATTGAAAAGTCAATAGGAAAGAGTACTTGAAAGTGGTACCTAATGGAGATATGAATAAGACTCTAGCTCCTAAGCCTTCCTTTGAACAAGATCCTCAAAATACATCTACCATAATCCATTTTGTTGTTCTTTTATTTCCTCAATCAATGGGTCTTCATCTTCTTCTTGTGGAATGAGTTTTTCCACTCTAAAGTTTTCCATATCAACATCCACACAACAATTCAAATCATTAGCATCAGTTAATTCAATCATGTGTGGGGTTCTAATTTCTCTGGATATTTTGACATTATTTCCATCGATATTGAAGGTTGCAAAAGAAAAATCACACTGGATACTACCTCCCATTGAAGAACTCCATTTTCCAGATAGTAGCATTCCATACTGAGGTGGGATGTCAACCACCAAAAAAATCATAGTTAATAGCCTATTTGGGTAAGATGCTAACCTGTAAGGTAATGCTTTAATAGTACCAATAAATGGTACTTCTCTTGAGTCCATGGCCTGACATCTTCCATGAGGTGTATCCACTTTCAATCCCAGAGACCTCATTACTTCTGTAGGCATAACAGTATTAGAAGCTCTTGAATCAATCATGCAGTTCTTTAAAAGCTTCCCATTTACTACTAAAGATAGATAGAAAGGATCAATTGTTCTTGACACAGTGCTAACAACATTTGTATCCAAATAAATTTGAGGAATCTTAGAAATAATTTCCCCATACTGATTTTCATTTGAGTCATTTACTGAGGCAATCAATTTATCAGCCTTAGTGGCACTTTGGGTATCAGTAGGAGTGACTCCATTCACCCAACTTAAGGCTTTCTCTTTATGTTCATCTATTCTCATCATTTCTAACAAAGGAACTTTGACAATAATTTGTGATAACAACTTACTCATGTCAACCGGAATATATTTTGGGTCAACTATATCTTGTTTGATAACAGTGACCTCCTTGTTTTCTTCATGTTTAGTGAGGCCAGGTTGATCCTTGTTTAGGGTTTTAACCTCCTTTTGGGAAGAGATGACAGTTTCCTCTAGGGGTTTAGCCTTCACTCTATAAGTCATAGCAAAAATGACATTTTTCTTGATCTTAGTTTTGCTGACAACCTCTGCAGCCTTTTGTTTATCTTGAGATAGTTTCACATCCTTTTCTAATTTCTTGATGAATATGCCAGTTGGCTCATAATTTGGATCACCTACCACCCTATTTCTTAAATTATAATTACTCTTGGCTTGGGTAACCATATCTATTGTGATTTGTGCAATTTCCTCATTAGAAAGCCTCCTTATCACAACCGATCCATCATTTCTCAAAGTGTAACACTAAACTTTATCTAAATGATCATTTTTCTCATCAGAAAAAACTTTCTGGTAGTAGACCTCATTCCTGACTTGGGAACTAGAAACATATTGACCCTCATCCTCTTTAGTGGAGTCTATTCCATCATAAATATATGAAGAAGTCATGGAAAATCCTCGATCATCATTAGTCTTATCACAATATTATTCTTTAAAATAATGCTTGAACTATTCCCATGAACTTATGCTAGCATGAGGTAAATTTCTAAACCAATCTCTAGCATCTTCAATAAGAGATTGAACAAAAAGTTTCATAATTAGATCATCAGGTTCTATGTTCTAGTCATCTATTACATCAATGAAGCTCTTCAAGTGTTCCTCACAAGTGACTGCATTACTTCTAGTGAATTTTGGGAGTTTTTTCCTAATTTCATCAGGGATGGGATTAGGGTATCTAGGGATTCCAATAAAAACTAATTGCTTGTGTCTCTCATGAATAGATCCAATATGAGATGGGAAAACACCTAAAGACGTAGATGTTTGAATATTTGAAATAGTGGAGACCTTATGGACAACATATGAAGGGATAGTTTTGGTAGTATTCAAAACATTTTCACCTTGTGATAAGGAAGTGGAAACTATATTGGTAGGTCCTGAAGATTATCTAAGAAACTCGATCTTTCTTTTCATCTCAGTTGCAGAAGCCTCTAGCTTTGATTTTTCTAATTCTTTAGCCAACAATTCCTATTCTCTTTTGGCCTTTTCAAGGTCAACATCTAATCTTGCTGCTTGATCTAAAGAGTTTTTGGTAGGATTTGGTTCACTAGTTGAAATTACCATAGCTTTTTGTTTACCCTTATCCCCGGGGTTTCTTATTTCATGAACTTCTTGGATAATGGGTTGTTCCTTTGTTTGTTCTGATATGGGAACATAATTTATAGCTTCATAATCCAACAATTGTCTCTTCAATTGTTCAACTCTTATCATAGCATGTCTAATATTTTCTTCTTTCTCTTTCTCTCTTCTTTGCCTTATATCAGCTTGCTCCTAGATATTCCTTTCTAATTCAAACACTTCTTCAAAAATTTCTTCAGAGTCTGGGAGATTTGTTTCTGATGATGTTTTTTGGGAAAGGAATTCCTCCTAGTGATCATCAGGCACTTGGTGGCCCTGTAAGGAGGAACCAAGGGGAAAAGAAGGAACAAAATCTTGTCTACTCCTACTTTGGCTCCTAGACCTTCTAGTATTTCTAGGGACTCCTTTTCTATGAGGTTGTGCTCTCCATTCATCCTTTTTAGAGGGTGAATAATAATCATCATACCAATTTACACCTAAATCAACTGCTTCCTCATATTCTGATGTATTTCCCTCTTGATTTTCTTGAACAGGGTCTTCAGTCCTCACATTTTCTTTCTGCTTCCATGTGAAAGACATGTCATTGTTGTTTCTCTCCCTCCTCATTTGACTACACCTTGAGGTAGTTGGAAGTTCTCCTAAATTTTCTTCTGGATGTTCTTTTCTCTAGGACCTTGTATTTATATGGCTCATTATAAAATAATGAATGTCTTACTTGAGCACTAGTACAGAGATTTTGTAGAGAGTTGCCACCCAATTTTGTTGGGAATTTGGAGATATTATCCTTGGAAAATTATATGAGCAAAATTTTAAAAGGACAAGATATATAGAGAGATAAAGGGACAACCCTGATCTTCAATGGTGACTAACTGGTATGAAATAAGTAGGCCAGGAGTCAAACTCTACTTGAAACCTATGTTATTTATGAATTTGTAAAAGATTTTACTTCCCAATAGAGTCGCCAGTTTGTTAGAGCTTTTTCTTGGGGGATCAAACTTGGTAAATATATGTGTTGGGTTTTCAGATTATGAAATCTCAAGTTTGCAAGAAAGATTCTAATTGATGAGGGTTGGATAGAATCCTCCTTCTACTTCAAGCTCCATAGGACTCATGTGAGTGTTGCCTATATGAATTACTATATTGCAAGTAAACTTTGAATGGTGGATTGTGTTCTTCACTGCTATGCTAGTTATCTTTGAACTTATCTCAATAAAACATCACTACTCTGCAAACATCCCAGACAATCTTGATATAGAGGATAGCAATAGAAATAAAAAATGTAATAACATAGACTAATGGTATAAGGACATTCATCCTTCTTCTTTTTCTGAGTTCAACTCAAGAAAAGGTAACCTTTTGATTCTCTCTTGAAGGAATCACCAATATGAACTATACCACCTGGATACAATTCCTCTAAAACATGTAGAAAACTCTTAAAAGGTAAAAGTACTGGTAATGAAATTAATTTTAGTTTTTCTAAAGATCATGGAAAGAAAACTTGCAAGAAATAAACACTAAAACCAGTGCCTAATCCAATGGACAAAAGGGTTTAAATGCAAATCCACAGGGCTATCTTAGAAGAAAATACAATAGAATGCCTTACAAACTTTTTGCAATCTGAATAGAATGCCTTACAAACTATTATGTCCATCTAGTATTATTACCATCACAACCTCTACAGATACATTTACTCTCTGAAATTGATAACAAGGATTTTAATTCTCTCTTTGAGAGAAACTCATAACCAATTATAGAAGTTTCTTAACAACCAATATATTTTAGATGCCTTACACATAAAACATACAAGATAAAATATAAAAGTAAAGAGACAACAATAATATGACACACAAATTGTAGTGTATTTGTATTAAAGTAGACCTGTAAATTACATATAAAAACTCATGCTCAGAAGCTCAGACACAAAATTTAGAAGTCTTCTTTGTAGCAATTATATTCAATTTTTCTATTATCTTTTCAACTATATATCCTCAAAATGAGGTTACAACTTATATAGCTCAACCATCTTGGAATTATATTATCAATGAGAATGCAACAAGCTTTGAATGGTTGCAACCCTAAACCTATAAATCACAAAAGAAAAATTACAATATAAGCCCTCAAGCGGTGGAAAGACAAAAATATTTTGGAGTGTTCTTTTCCTAGCTCGTTGATCACTGACACCTTTGTCTGTAGATATTCATGATATATTCTTGAGTTTTTGCGAGATATGGTGACCACCATTTTGGATAACTTACACCATTCTATTTGATAGCTTATCATCCCTGTACTCTGAGGTCAGGTGTCAGTTACTCTAAGTGTCCTCTTTACTCATCATCCAAAATATCAAAGTCAACTATAGTAGACTTTATCTTCTTGGGCCTTGTAAGCTCATCCCACACAGTTACTTCTTCCTTTGTCGGCCATTTATAATTTTTAACATGTTGCAGCTGTGCTTTTGGTCTCTCCCATCTGGTGTCTATAATCATCTTGACATCTACCACAAATTTGGTGAGCTCCATCTCTACCTTTGTGGCTTCATCCAAAGTTTTATTAAACCTCTCCACATCTACTTCACTACTTTCATCAAGAAATGCCTCTTTCCTAGGCAATAAAGGATCAAAATATGATCTCCACTGGTGAAGACTCTTCATTGCACCATCTCCATCTTTAATAGGAGGAATGAACCTATTGAAATCTGAACTAAGCATGGCTATCTTAGCCTTAATATGATTTTCCTTGCCTTTAAAAAGTGGCAATATGGCCTTAATTCTATTTATTTCCTCACCTACTTGTAGAACTGCCTCTGGAATATCATTTCTTAAAGATTACATAGCTGCCAATCTTTCAAAAAGTGTTTCTCTAGCTAACCAAGTTGCATAATAACCATTCAAAATTGCAACATAACTATTCACCTCCACCTGTAATTTAGGTAATTTATTATAAGCATTGAAAACCAAATCAGATTTATCCTTTAATACATCATTCTTGTGCTGCAAGATTTTCAATAAGGCTTGTAGGATAGCCTCATTCTTTTCTAATTTTATTTTTTCAATCTCTACAGCAGCCTCTTCTTCACTTACACCTTTATTTTCAAGTAGTGTAGGTTGTTCAGGTGGTGTAGGGGTAGCTACAAGAGTATTTATTATTTTCTGCTCTAAATTTGCTAAAGAATTTTCCAATGCCTTTTCTTTTATCATCTGGACATCCTTGTCCTTCAAAAGTGAATAGTAGTCCTCTAACAAGGAACCATACCTCTCTGATAATTGCTTGGTCTTGTCCTCATTGAGCCTAGCAAAATGAGTTAACACCTGAGATATCCCAAGGCCTCCTATATTATGGATCAACCATATAATCTTATCACCATCCATTTGATCTTTGACATTTAGAATTGATGGCTTCTTATCCTTACACTATAGGCTCCATAGATCCAATGCCTAATTCCTTGGGCTATACCCAAATCCTTTAATAATCTCACCCACTTGGGTTTCTGAGGACAATGTTATATCCTCCTATCTCTAGATCTGATCAATAATAAAATCAGAATATAAATTTGACCTAGGTACTAGTAGCATATTGCTAGCTCTGAATAGTTGTCTAGCTTCTTCTGGGGTGATTTTCTCAGTCTCAGGGTCATACTCCCTTAGTTTTTGTACTGCCATCAAGTACTTGACCCTCTTCAGTGATCTGAACACTTGATGCAACCTATTGTTGCTTCTGCCATATTAAGAAGCTCTTGAATTCATCTGACTCAATAAAATTAACATCCTTCAAGAATGCATCTTGCTCTATCATTCTCTCATCTTGGCAAAGGGGCCAAGGGAAACTCAAAATCCTCAATCTGAAGTTTTTTTTTTCTTTTCTCCTTTCTTATCTTCTTCCTCAACTTCTGATCATGGACACCAGTTCTAGTGAAAAGGGCCTCTACTCTGTCCCTCCTCCTTTCGGTAGTCCTTATTTGGGAAGAATCTCTAGTTAATAATCTCTGCTTCTTTGTAGGAGGCTCACTTGTTTCTTGAGAACTATGTAGTTCTGTCAAGTCAACAACATTCTCACTAGCTTGATGGTTTTCAGTTATTATTTTCTATAGAGAAAGGATGTTGTGCACTAAGAAGGCACCATCACTATCTTCATCACATTCTGACTTTGAGTGGACATCTTTCCTCTTTTCTATCTCATCAATCTAATCTTCAAAAGTCCTCATTAAAATATTGCATTGGGCCATCATTTGTTCAAGCCTTTGGAAATAAGGTAGATTGGGGAAGAAGCCAATGAATGCCAATCCTTTTTTTTAACTGTTTCTCCATGGCATATAATTCATTGATTTGGTCAACTCTTCTCACCACCTCTTCTTCTATTATATTTCTGATCACATCCTCCTCAAGATATTCTTCATGTCTTTTGTTGAATGGGTTGCTAGGGATGTAGTATTTTCTAGCAACAACCATAAATCCCTCTATATCAACATATCTATAGGAACCAACATCCATTCTAAACTATCCTAACCAATCATTCACCTTACTAAAGGAATTCTTTCCTATTGTGAGACTATGCACTCTAAAGTGCCTTGGAGTAAAAGTTCCTTTTCTATGTGAAGTAGGTGCTCCTTATTGGTCAGCATAAACTTCCAGATGAACTCTAAAATTTCCACCCTAGGTGGAACAAAGAATGGTAGTACATGGGGGGGCTAAGGGTGTCCATATACTCTAATCATAGTATAACCCTTGTCATAGTAAATATCTCCCCAATTGTGACCCTTGGTCCACTTATCAATAAATTGTTGGGTCCTTATCAGTTGCAGAACCTTAGTGGACATCCTTGAAAGATTTAATCCTAAACTAAGGAAGATAGGGTGAACTATCCAATTTTCAAATGCACATAAATCACATCTCAAAGAAGGACTCCAAGCCCTGATCCAAAATTGCACTAGATTTGGTTGTCCCTTATACATAATTTGTAGCTCGAGGTCCTCTAGGTCCATGATATCATAAATAAAGTATAGAATGAGATGCATCAACAAAGAATAGTGCATAAAGCTAGGTGTAGAACTAGACATGTGATTTTTCAATGCCTGTAAACCTGCATGTATTTTATCTATTACATATCCTATGTAATCATATCCTTTCATCACATGAAGACTCTAGGAGTCAAAAATCATCATCAAGAGATTTGAGGTGATCCTCTCCCCACCATCAACCCCTAGAACTTTGCATAATCCATATGAAATATACTTTATATAAAAATAGAGATCCTTGTAGAAAAATGGGTTCGTCATGGCCATTGGTGCAATGTAATTCCTATTCTCCCAGGGAACATGGTTTTGAATTTCTTTTTCCACCACAAAAGACTCCCTAATATATCTATTGGCTAGGGCCTATAGATTAATTTTTGTAGCCATAGGGACCTGGATACCAAAAGCTCTCATGAATGAAGTTCAGTCAAGGGTGACCAGAGGAAAACCATCACCCTTCCTAATTTTTTTGGATAGGGGATCATAGCTATGAGATAAAACAATTAAGACATCTATGTCCAAGAAAACCTCTGGAACAATCAATTTTGCTAACCTTGACATCCAAGGGTTCGAGACAGGGACTAAACCATCATAATTCTTGTAAAAATACTTGAACAAACACATGCCAGTGATATTTGGAGTTCTAGCATCCCTGCAGTATGCGAGCTCATCAACAAAACACTCATCACTAACCCTTTTGTTCTGTGATGACCCTAGTAGTAAGATGAGGAATTCATCTGAGTAGCTTTCCTTAGCTTTCTCCTTGGTACCTTTGCTGGTAGAGGCCACACTGACTGATAATTGGCTCATCTTTTCTAAGAATTCAAACTCCTCTACAAATTCTAAATGTACTAAAATTTTGAATTGCTCTAGAAATCTCAAGAAATTCTATCGCTTTGGCTCTTCTGAATCCTTGGTAATTCAGAATGAGTGATGACCAACTATATTTATTTTGCAAAATTGAATGCAGCAATGCATTAGAGATCAAAAAGATAAAAATCATGTCACTTCCACCATTACTCGGCACACTTAGAACTCAATTCACTAGTCGTAAGCTGAGAAAATGATAGGTAATCAAATTTTAACTTTCTGGTGACCTAGCGACTACAACACATTCTCATAATCGCTGAAAGATTTGGTGCCTCCTTTAAATTCTCAAAGATTTGGTGACTAAAGGAAAACCTTAGTCACTTAATGACTTTATTCTTTCTTGAGACCTGGTGACTAAAGTGAGACATCATAGTTGCTAAATAATTTGAACCCTTTTGAATTTATCTAGAGACTAGGCGACCTTATGTTACATAAATTTTTCCATTCTAAGACTTGGTGACTATAGTCATTCATTTAGTCGCTATAAAATTATTTCCTTTTAATTTTATCTCGAGACTTGGTGACCCAAGGGCATCAAGAGATCTAGCGACCATAATGAATCTCCCAGTCGTTGAAACCTATTGACTTTTCAAACTTTTTCTTTAAACCTCTCGACTCACGTATTTGGAGATTCAACAACTGAAGATAAGAAACTCTAATTTATTTCTTTTGGAGACTCCACAAATATAGTCAAGTTTGCTTACTTGTTTATTATCTTCTTATTTTGTCAACCAATCAGGAAGAGACACGTCACAAAATCTAGCAACTGGATGCCCAACATTTTTCAACATTTTAATTTTAGTCAACACTTAACCCTGGATCATTTGGTGATTACCTAACTGAAGGCAGTCTCCTAATCACTGAGAAACTTAGTTAAATTGAGTTTGACCCGAAGACTGGGTGACAAGGCAAATCTCAAGGTTGCTGGAACATTTTCTAACCCATGGTTTGATTTTGAGACCACGCGACCACCACGTAATCAAAATTAAATCAATGGTTGAAAACAACTATCTGAAAACCTTTCTCTTAACTCACCCTCATCTAGCGACCACATGACTAAAGATATCTCATTGTCGCTAGATATTTCCTTTAACTACAGTTAAGACTAGAGACTGCACAAAAACCTTCATTCTCCAAGGCACTGGAAGATTTACTTAACCTCAAACAAGTAATGAGATTAAATATCAACCGTCGATCTAATCTTCATCCAATGGTTCCCACTAGGTTTCTTTACCCTTCATAACTTAATTGCTTCATTAGGAGACTTAGAGATAACTGTGTCACTGAAATGTTGACTACTTGAGACATAACCATTAGAATCATGAGAACATGTGACCATTGAAATCACCAGGTCACTTGATAAAAGAACTAACTGCTAAATAACTTGGAGATCAGGCGACCAGCATAAAATAGACCTCCACCTTGCATTTGGAGACTCAACGACCAATTGAGAACCTCATAATCATTGAATACTATATCAATTATTTATTTCTTTCAGAGATCACCTGACTGAAGGTATTTTGATTTGAAGATAAAGTGACTATAGTTGTTTTGCAAAAAATTATCATAGTAGTCGCCAGATCTCATAACAATCATCCAAAGACTCGACGACTGAAGGCAAGTGTTGAGTCATTTGAAGACAAAGAATATTCTTCCAACCTAAGGAGACTATGCAACAAAGGGATTCGGGTAATCGCTAGTTAAAAAGGAATATGCTAAACTGATTAGGAGACTAAGTGACTAACCGGGATATATAAAATGCACATGCTCCAAAAGGTTGTTAAGTGATTTGAAAAAGGTAACAACCAAATAGACTTGGATAAGCAAATTTTAGGGTTTTTTGGATTTTCAAAGACAATTAGACCTAACACCTAGGGTTTTTAGATTTTAGACAAATTTGGACCTCTGGGACTGAAAAAAGCTGGAGACCAAATCATAAAACTTAGAGATAGATCTTAAAAATCAAAATTTTGAAGGACAACTTCTAAAACTGTGAAACCAACCAACATAAGGATTTAAAAAAAAAAAAAAAAAAAAATTATGTATATACATCCATATATATATACTAGGTATATACATAGATGTATATAAAGTTTAGAGAAATGCTTTTATTATGCTTAGAAAGAAATTGAAAATCTATATTTCCATTGAGTTAACATAAATTTTCCTCTAAATGTATATGCATCCTTGGTTGTATACACATATGTATACATTCATTTATATTTTATGATATAAATGTGTATATATATAACAAATATAAATATAGACGTGTATATCCAAAATACATATTGTGATGATAGCTATGTATTCTTTTTCTTGTGTATATATACATATATAAGCATATATATATATATATATTAATATATTTTTAATATATTAATATATATACATACATACATACATACATACATATATATATATATATATATATATATAATATAATATAATATAATATAAAATATATATATTAATGTGTAATAAATAATATATTTTATAAAACATGTTAATCTAACTAATCGAACCATATATTATAATGCAGCGAAGCGTATATATAAAATAAAGTCTTTTTTAAAAAAGGAGTCAAAGTATTTTTTTTATGGTCACCAAGGACAGGCTCATCCCCCATAGCCTAGTGTGAGCACTACAATGGAAGCTTGCTACTACATTCCCCACTGTGGTGGCTGCGGTGGGCAGTACCGTGACCAAAGCCCCCTTGCGGGGGCTATGGTGGGTGGTGTTGCCACTATAGTCCCCCACACTGAGGGCTGCAGGGGCAATGCCACTCCCTCTAGCATAGGCACACAACACGCATGGTAACCGGACTGCGAAGGCAGTCGGCGACCCTAAATTTCATCAATTTTTTTTAAATTAAAATTTTTTAAAAAGAAAACAAACTATGCCATATCAACAAAAATAAATATAATAAACTGCAACTTAATTAAATATGTAGTCTAGTAAATAGGATAATTATTGACATAAAATGTCAGTGGTTATCTTTAGCATTTCTGGGCAAATACAAATAAACAAGAAGAGCAGAGATTTATTTAAGATAAATAGAAACATCAGTCTAGATTGTTAGAGTTGTCTAATCTCTATTGCATGAGAGAGATTTATTTATTCTCTGTTATATACAAAGATTAAATAATGTGATATTGTAACAATGGTATAATCCTCTACTGTATAACTGGCATATACAGAGTGATTATATGACCCATTCCTCTTGTAGGTGACTTTATATAAAAGAGAATACCTTTAAAACTTAAATAAAAGACCAAATTCTATAATCTAACTATAAACAAAAAAAAAGAGAGTTAAGTGAACAAAACTCTTTAACTTGTTGAAAAGATGAAGATACCATGTGTGATTTGATAGAAATTCTATTAAAGTTCCCCTTTGTTGCAAGATTTTGGCTTGAGTATATACTCAAGTATATATTGGATAATATACACATACATGTGTGTATATACACCCTTGTATACTGTAATACCCCAAAAATGGGCTATATGTTCATTAACCTCCTACATCGACAAATCAAACAAAATCGACATCGAAGTCCTAACCTAAGGCACATCTGAACATCATCGAATCATAATTGATTATCTTAAATTTTGCATCGGGGAATATTCCTAGTAATATTTGTAATCATCATAATTATCTTTAATTTTATAATTATTTGGCAATAAATCACATTTATCCTAAAGTTTGATTAATTGAATATTTTCATATTCAATTAATTAGATTTAATATTTGCCACTTAATTGTGTAATTAAATTTAATTCTATCTATTATTAATTGTATTATTTAATTTTGACAATAAATCTAATATCATATGAATAATTGATTAAATTCTTATTTAATTAATTAAAGCATGTTGTCATTATTTAATAATATAATTTTTAATAAAAGTTTGAATAAATAGTTAATTAACCTATAAATTAATTATTTATTTTCAAAAATCAGTTAAGTTGAGGATAAATCACATTATTTATTTATTTAATTCTTAATTATTATGCACATTCAAAAGAAACAGTTAAACTCCAAATCAGAAAATCAATGCAAGTTATTGACTTTTTGGAACTCAACATCCTTTTGGAGTTCAAAAAGCTGATCTAAACTCTAATTTGAGTTAAAAAGCTATTTTTGCATGTTTTTGCATGATTTCAAAAATTAACTATCTTTCATGATCAGATAACTCAAAAATCAACCTGAGTTATTTGAGTGATTTATGGCTTTCTTCCATGCACCTCCAAAGCCCGAGATTTCTATAAATTAAGGCTTCAACTCATCCCAAATCATCTCACAAATTGCAAACTTACTCTACAGGAATCATAGCATATTAGATTTGGAGAATTTGCACAATTGGAGCTTGAAAGATAAATTTGAGGATTCGAAGCTTTGTGAGATCAATTTCAAATTCATAGCTTTCATATTATTGTTAGAATCTTCATTCTCATATCATATCATTTCTAGATTAGCATTGTATATCAATTTTCATATTAGCATAGATTCATATCAGTTTTTCATTATCATTGCATAGAAAATACCAAAAAAATAGATTAATTACATTCATATTTCATATCAGTTTTGCATTCAAATCCTTCATTTAGGTGTCGTCTAGGTCACTGATCTCGATAACAATCTGAGAACATTAATCTCGCACCTACTAGAAGGCAGTAAATCACTTGGTTAGATAGTTTTCAATTTTGCATGATTTCGATTATAGCTAACCTCTAATGTTTTACTGAAGTGTTGTGTCTACAGATTAGGTACAATTTTCACACACACATATACTTGCATGTATACTCTCCTTGTATTTTCTTCTCTCTATATGTGCTTATAGCCAACTTGCAAAACCCAAAATGAAGAAATTAGGGTTTTGGGCCATGTTTTATTTTGGGCCCAACCCTAATTTCAAAATTAGGGTTAGGGTTGGCCTATGGAGCCAAAGATCATTTTTTAAATTTATTTGAAATTTCATTTAATTCTGATAAGTTATTGACTTTTTTAAAGTTATTGACTTTTTCTCTTTATCTTATGAGGTTTGAATTTTAAGTTATTCTTTAATTTAGCTTTTGAAATCCCAAGATTCCCTTTATTGAAATTTTGAATAATATTTAGTCATTAATGCTATTTGATTTATTTTCAAAATTTTAAATGATGGGTGTTAATTTATGGTCTTTTCTGTTATTTTAATATTTTATTGAGATTTGAGATCTCATATTTTATATTAATATATTTTAATATTATTTAAACATTTATCATTATTTTATTCAAGGAATTAGTTGATTTTTATTAATTTAATACCCAATTGCTATTCTCTTGAAAATTAAATTATTAGGGGGATAAATAATCTTATAATCCCTAGGTGGGACCTAGGTAAGATATTACTCCCTAATAAAATTTATTTTGATTAATATTTATAATATTATAAAAAATTTAATATCTCTAAGTTAGAATAATATTTATGAATTTTGGACATTAATTAATTTATATTTAAATCTAAGGGGATTATAATTTTAACTCATTTAATTGAGCATTATTATATTTAATTTATTATAGTCTATTAACCCTAGATTTTTGATAGGGTTATTCTTATGATCACATTATAACCCTTTTTAGCATCAATTCAAGTTCTGCTCTTGACCTTAAATGGTTCCCTAAATTTCGTTAGAGGCCATTAGGGTTATGATTGAATTTATGGGGTTGTTCATCTTTGAAGGAGCCCCTAGGTTTTATGATCTGATAGTTGCCCTTATTTAATTGTCTTAGTTTGAATTCGTAGACTTAGGGTTAACCCCTCATGTCCTTTTATGTTTAACCCTAGTTAGGGTTTCATCAGACTAATGCATTTGATGAGCAAGGGACGTTGGCAAGCTAACACATGCCATGATTCTCCTTGCAAGATAAATGTGTTGGTCGATGTGTTATGTTTTCAAGTTTTAGTGTACCTTTGCATACAACCTAGTTGTTGTTGTGCTTAAAAAAAATTGTTGTGTGTGTTTTTCCCTAATTTTTTGATGCAGGAGCATCCTGGGTGTAAGAGCAATCTTGCATCACCCAAAAACATTTCTATTTTTTTTGTATTCAATAAGGGCTATCTTGTGCAGAGTTGCTATTTATGGAAACTTGCTATTTTTAGTAAGTTGGTCTTACGATCTCGGAATGTCTGATTTTACATATGGAGGTTCATCTCAGTCATATCAACTTGCCAGCAAAGTTTCATGGCTAGATCAGGTGTAGTTTTGAAGATATTGAAGATTTTCGGTATTGGCAGCAGGGTACAGAAACTTTGAACTTAGTTTTGAAGGCTTTATGAGGCCCCAAATGAGGGTACAATCTAAGAACATTAATCTCACACCTACGAGAAGGTAGTAAATTGCTTGGTTAGATAGTTTTCAATTTTGCATGATTTCGATTATAGCTAACCTCTAATGTTTTACTGAAGTGTTGTGTCTACAGATCAGGTACAATTTTCACACACACACTTCTGGCGCCCACCGTGGGGCCCTGAAATGGGTTTCCAATTCAATTCTATCAATTTTTGTCTTTTTCCTCTCGAGATCTGTGCAAAACTATGATTTGTAATTTTTGTCCGTACATCTGTCATACAAGTTTCTGACAAATGTCATATGGGAGCATACCCACTATCGTATGATACTGGACCCACTATCGTATGACAGTCTATCGGATCGAGACTCATTTCATTACATACCCACTATCATTTGGGAGCTCAACTATCATATGGTAGCATACCCAGTGTCGTACGAGTTTCTGGACTGTCGTCTGGGTGCATACCCACTGTCGTACAAGTTTTGGTACCAGATTTCAATTGTCATTTCATTTTTGCAGATAGTTTGTCAGATTTGATTTTTGGATTTTGACTAACAGCTAACCCTAACAATTGAAATTTACTGTTTCTGATTGATTTCTACTGATTTTTATTGGGAAAAGTGCAAGAATTACTAAAAATCAGGTAAAATCTACTAAGCACATTGCGAGGATCATGAGGTATTCTCCTTGTTCTGAAAACATTTCGATTTGGACTTAAAATAAATCTCTCACATGTCAAGCTTGTGTGCATCTTTTCATGCTTTTGATCTATTTCTACACACTTGCATAATTTGATACTAGGTTGTGATCCCTTAAGGATTCATTAAGTAGTCTTAGAATACTTGTGATTGATCTTGATTGCTATCTTGGGTTATTGGACTTGCTAATCCACCGGCCCCTCATTTTCGCCCCGTGGTTGCAATCTCAGTGCCATAAAGGGGAGGGGTCAACAGGATAGAAGCGTTAAGTGTTCCACTTGGCAACCCTTTTGTGCTTTTAGGAACTCACTTGTTTTCTAAGTTGGGGACTCATTTTCAGCTTGTGTGAGGTGTTAAGTGTTCCACCTTGTGGACTCATCTCATATTCACTTTAAGCGTCAAGTGTTCCTCTTTCTGCTTTTCAAGTACTTTTGGTAGATTTACTTTCGGAAATATATCTGTGCTCACATAGTAATTAGACCCTATGAACACTATTTGTGATTCTTGAGAGATTGGATTCCTAGAGAAATCTTTCTTGATGATAGAATCCTTGTAGGTAGGGAGGATACTTAGTGTGTTTCACATTCAGCTTGGTTAGTGCATCTTCTCTTATTGATCAACACATTCTCTCTCTGGAGAGGTTGATACATCCCGTGGGGTTGATATCATGAGCTTTGGTGAATCAAAATTGGTTAGTGTGTCTTCTCTTATTGATTGATACATTCTCTCCCCAGAGAGGTTGATAGATCACGTGGAGTTGATATCATAGACCTTGGTGGAACAAAACTTTGTCTTAGCATGTCGGATTAATCTGCTTGCTTTGTTTGGGTTAAAAGTGAAAAGGTGTCAAAAAACTTGGATCTGGAGCCAAGTCCCCTTATGGTATAAATCTGTGAGTCACCTTTAGAGAGGGTTGACCATAGCGGACAATCCCTTCATAGGAAAACTGCGTTGATGGAACCTCAAGCGGTAATAGCCATTTTTGCCATGGTAGTGACAGCCGCTATATAAATGTCCTTGTGGAAGAAATCTCCATAGGTATGGTTCATTGTTGGGTTGTCAGATCTCCCTAGCAGCTCTTGAAGATTAAGTTCTCAGACTATGTCAAAACCCTGGTGCACCAGGACTGGAGTTCACCCCTTTGAATCATAAAAGTTGCAGAGTCAAACCATTACTAAAAACCCTAGAGAGGCCAATTTTTCATTCTCAGGTATATGTGTGTTATTGCAAAACTTTTCAGAACATACACAATTAGTACTCTCAGGGATTAGCACAATTTGGTCACTTGATTGTTCATGCGCAAGGTTGCTTTTGCCCTTGTTCAATGTTTTCAGACGTGCTTGAAATCACTTGCTTGCTATTTTGTGTGCTCGTTTATCTACTTGGCTATTAAAAATGATCAAATCTGGTATAATCTTCAAATCTGAATAGTACAATTTGCAAACAATCCAAAACTGAAAACCTTAAGTTATGAAAAATTTGACGTAAAATTCTTTCTGGACTCAAAAATCATTTCAAGAAGTCAAAAGTCATATGAGTTTTGTCAAGTGTCATTTCAGTATTGCCCATCTGTTGTATGATTGAGAACCCAGTGTCGTACGAGTTTTCAAACTAGCAAATTCAAGAAAGTTAAAACCCTATTAGCAACTATCGTACGAGTTTTGTAAACTACCATTTCATTTCTACCCAACTATCGTACGAGTTTAGCAACTATCATTTCATCGACTACCTAGTGTCGTACGAGTCTGCAGAGTGTCATTTGGAAAAATTTGAGAGAGTTGTCAGAAATTGTCAAATTGCAAGATATCCAATGTTTCCAGCCTAATTCCAGAATCTGTCAAAAATATCATTGTGTCAGGAACAGAGCAGTAGCTATTGAGCATTCTACCATTTTTTGAGATTGATCT
Source organism: Chamaecyparis obtusa (assembly GCA_027943335.1). NCBI lineage: Eukaryota > Viridiplantae > Streptophyta > Pinopsida > Cupressales > Cupressaceae > Chamaecyparis > Chamaecyparis obtusa. The sequence continues at coordinate 1,441,019 of BSBK01006215.1, forward strand.
TTTGAATCCGATCTAGCCTTCCATTTGATCAATTTGAGTCCTTTTTATCTCATGTCAAAACCTTGTCATAACTATCAATCTTCAATCAATCTTTAAAAATAGACCAAGTGTTGGGAACTCGTGTCCGCTATCTTTTGGGCGATCTATCCCATACATCTAGGGCACAGTTTCCTTCACCCACATCTCATCAGATCTTCAAAACAATCATAATCTTGACAAGGTTGCATCATCTGATTTTCTTGAATCAAATCAATCTTCAGTTGTCTTCGTCATTTTCTTCTATTTCATTCAAAGTTAATGGTGGAGACCAGAGCTTCTTCACACAAGAAATCAGAAGAAACATCTCAGAACTTACTTTTACCCAATACCCCAGGTCCAACTCTTGAACAACTCATCAAGTCTGGTATCTATGAAGATGACGGTCTTGATAAGTTTTGATTAAAAACTGGTTACCTACCTCCTCAATCAACTCACAGAGGTAATCAGCAAACTCCTCCTCAATCTATTCCAGAGAGTCCAAAAACTCCTATCATGTCTCAAGCAGGGACAAACCACAGTTCTCTAGGAGGAGGATCCCAAGGACCCCATTCTCAACATAATGCCAACCAAGAACCTACACTCTCTAAAATCCATCGATGTCAGAATAATGATGAATTCAAAAGAATGATGAGGCATTTCTTGAAAGTGGATAGAGAGGCATACTTTTTACAATTAGCCTAGGAAGGAGCCAAACTTCCTCCTCACTTCAATGTCGAAGATATCATCACACATGAGGAAGAAACTCCACTCACAGCTATGACAAGATAGATGCATGCTATGCAAGTTGAACTTAACAATCTTAAGAAAGAGAAGGAACCTAAAGAGCTCTCCATAGTGGCCCTATGTCCTTTTCTGTTCGACAGAAACTTGTATATGCCACCATTTCCAAAGAAAGTGGAGATACCAAAGTATGACAAATATGATGGACACTCTAATCCTCAAGATCATGTCAGAGAGTTCTGTATGCACTCCATGGAATTCATGCTTGAACCGACCTATCTGATGTGTCTTTTTCCTAGATCCTTGGGAGGAGCATCCATTCATTGGTTTTTGAGATTACCTTCTACGATCAAAAATTTTGAGGAATTGATTAAATTGTTTTATCAACAATATTCCTACAATATTCAACATCTGATTACCATGATCGATATCTGTAACCTCAAGCAATATCCAAGGGAATCATTCCTAACTTTTCTCAAGAGGTGGTGAAAGAAGTTTTCTCTATATGCTAGACCAATTCCTGAAATGGAGAAACTTGAAATATTTATCAATAACCTTGTTTCAGAGCTCAACTATCCATTACAAATGCAAGATCATGTATCTTTTGATAAAATGGTGGATAATGCAATCAAGATTGAGAAAGTACTTGTCAAGAAAGGAGAAATCACACTTCAAAAGGACAAGTCTGAATCTGGATCTAGCTCAAAAGATAAAAACAAGAGCTGGAATAGAAATAAAGGTATCATCTCTGATGGTGTTGTTGACACTATCCACACCCCATCAAAGGCACTGGCCTACAATCTCACCCTTGGCACCAAAGCCATTAAAGCTTCAGAGAAAAAATCTGTTGAACCATCTCCAAAGAAGCCATTCAAACGATGGGATAATAAATTAAAGTTTACTCCCCTGGGAGAATCTTTGGAATCTTCCCTGAGAACCGTAATAGCTAATAACATCATCTCTTTACCACCAATCCAAAACCTTGATCCGGATCCAAACCATATTGGTGGAAAGATAATGAATTATGTGCTTTCCATCAGACTAAAGGCCACAAAACTAATGGATGCTTCCACCTGAAGCATACCATTCAAGACTTGATAGATCAAGGGGACATCATGATCGATCTTACTAGCAATAATGATCACACAGCATTTACAGAACCATTTCCACAACATGGCAAGAGAGTTTCCACTTCTCAGCCTAACATGGGGGCAAAAGTCAACTATGGCTACCCTGGAAACAATGTTGTCATCAATATGGTTGAACCATGTCTCTCTGAGAGCTGCAATGTCATCATGATTGTACGAAGAGATAGAAATCATTCCTCAGCTAATGCGGTTACTAGATCACAAGCTCAAGCTCATCTGAAAGGACAAACACCAAGTTCATCTAATGTCCCTAAGATACCTTTCAATCTCACATCTACTTCTAAATAGAAGGCTATCTCGAAATCTTCCAATCCAAAGGATACAAGACCTACATCTTACAGCATCGTCCAACAACTCCAGCATACCAATGCCAAAATCTCTATGTTTGAGTTACTTTGAATATCTCTAGCTCATAGAGATATCCTAGACAAAGCTTTGCTTGGCTCTAATGTTCCTGATGATCTAGATCTAGATAGGTTCCAGACTATGGTTGGTCATCTAACATCTCTGCAATATATCTCCTTTTCAGAAGAAGATGACAACTCCCTAAGTCACCCACATAATCAGCCCTTGCACATAGAAGTCTTGATCCAGAACCATCGAGTCAAACATGTGTTGATAGATGGGGGTACAAGCCTCAACATTTGTTCTTACAACTTAATCACACAGTTGGGATTCTCAGAGATGGCTATTGATCCTCGAAAGAAGATCACCATAAAAGCCTATGATGAACAAGAAAGAGCTTCTAAAGGCACCATTGTCTTACCCATCCGAGTGGGTCTGATCATCAAAGATACCACATGTTAGGTGCTTGATCTACCATTGGCTTACAATATCCTTCTAGGGAGACCCTGTATCCATGAAATGCAAGCCATTCCTTCTAGGTACCATCAATGTTTGAAATTTCCCTATGAAGGAGTGGAGGTTACTATCCCAACAGATCTGAGTACAACTTGCAATACATTGAAGGAAAGTGTCAATAAGCTTGTTCCCAATAACAGATAATCTTCCATCAAGCAACTAAATGTTGCTTCTGTTGGAAACAATTTTCTGAAGGAAATTGCTACTCAATTATGTATTGTCTTTGATGTCACACAATGTCATAGTCCGCAGCAATCAGTTTCTATCGAGCTCAGTCAGTCTGCCAGATAGGAATATTAGTACTTACCGAGTCCACTCGGTTATCGAAGAAAAGTTAGTGCTTACCGAGTCCACTCGGTTATCGAAGAAAAGTTAGTATTTACCGAGTTCAGTCAGTCATCGAAGAAAAGTTAGTATTTACCGAGTTCAGTCAGTCATCGAAGAAAAGTTAGTATTTACCGAGTTCAATCGGTCATCGAAGAAAAGTTAGTGTTTACCGAGTTCAGTCGGTCATCGAAGAAAATTTAGTGTTTACCGAGTTCAGTCGGTCATCGAAGAAAAGTTAGTGTTTACCGAGTTCAGTCGGTTATCGAAGGTAAAAGATTGTCAGTGTTTACCGAGTTCCCTCGGTCTCCAAAAGATTATAGAAAGTTATGGTCACCGAGCACTGTCGGCCCTTGAAGGATTTTTGCAAATAGAGTTTGCTTATTTCAGCCGACTGTTATACTAAATAATGTCGATTTGACAAATCCAAAATCATATAAATAAAAGGTCAAATGTGAAAAATAAAAATATACAGTAGAAGATTTACAGAAGAAAAGAAGGAAAGGTATATGCGAATTGGTGAAGGATGTTCAGATATCCTTGAGGAGCAGCAGAGATTTATTTGATCAGAAAGGATCAGAATTATGTAGAACAAAGATCTGTAATCAGCAAGACAGTTGCATTATTATACAGGTCATTTTTCATTGTTACCTTCTATTCATTGTAACAGTGAATTCTAAATCTCTTAACCGAGTTGGTTTAACAACCATATTGTAAATCCTCTAACAAGGTGACAATTCCATTGAATTGTTTTCAAGACCTCTTACTAGGCCACTCCTAGCAGGGTGTTTTAAATCCTCTAACAAGGTCACACCTAACAGTGTGTTTTGTAACCTTTTACCGGGTTGGCTTCTAACCGGGCATCACTTCAGAAAAGTGAAAATCAGTATCTAGATACATTGGTGGTTTTTCCCATATTGGGTTTCCACATTAAATCTTGTGTCTCTTGTGTTTTTAATTGGTTTCTCAATCATATACATGTGCTGATGAATATATAAAGATAATATTGCTAATACTTTCTACATCTTCAAAGTGACTACAATCTGTTTACCGAGTGCTAAAATAGATAACATTGTTAAGATATCCTAAGGGATCTGGAAAGAATTAATTGTGAAGTGTTTTTATGGTTGACTGATTCACCCCCCCCCCCTCTCAGTCACTTCATCCATATTCCATCAATTGGTATCAGAGCTTTTGGTGCTTGCAGGAAGGGTTTCAAAGACCTAAGCTAAAGATTAGGATGTCTTACAAGAGGGAAATTCCAAAGCTTAACAGAGATAACTTTTCAGCATGGCAAGGTCTCATGCAACTTCATCTGGCCTCCATTGGTGATTCAGGATGCAAATACATTGATGAAGAATACACAATTCCTAATGGCACATTAACTGTTGAAGACATTGCAGATAAAAAGACTCACAACACCATGATGATAGACATTGCATCTGCTCTCAGCTATGAAGAATTTGATGATATTAAAGACTGTACCACTGCATATGAAATGTGGGTGGCACTGAAGAAAATATATGGTGGTGATGCAAATGTGAAAAGAGCCAAAGCAGAAAGCCTAAGAGGACAGTTTGAAAAGATGAATATGAAGGAAGATGAAAACATTGCAAAATATGTTGAAAGAATCAAAGCAAGTGTAAGTGCAATTAGAGCTTCTGGAGGAACAATCTCAGATGAGACTGTTATAAGTAAGGTACTCAGAACATTACTCCCTATCTATGCAATAAGAGTATCAGCTATTCAAGAAAGAAGATGTGAAACAAACCACAATATAACTTTGGATGCTTTAGTTGGAAGATTGACAGCTTTTGAATTAGACAACTATGACAACTATGTTCCTAGTTCCAAAAATATTGAATCAGCATTTGAGGCCAAGGTTTCACTAAAGAAGAACAAGAAAATTAAAGAAGTTCAGTCAGAAAGTGAAGAAGAATCAGAAGAAAGTTCTGATAGTGATCTTGAAATTGTAGAAGCATTACTTGCAAAAAAGTACTCTAGAGGGAAAGGTAAGTATAAAGGTAAAACTCCTTTAATCTATTTTTCATGTGAAGAAATTGGACATATTGTAGCTAGGTGCCCAAACAAGCAAGTCAAGGAAGAGAAGAGAAGTCCCAAGTACTATGGCAAAAAGAATTTCAAATCATACAAGGATAAAGGTAAGAAATCATGTTTTATGGCTAAAGATTCTGATGATAGTGAAGAAGAAATTGTCTTTATTGCTATAAAAGATGAATCTGATGATGATGAAGATAAGATGGCACTTATTTCTCATATAAGCAAAGATGATATATGGATAATAGACAGCGGATGTTCACACCACATGACTGGTGACAAGACAAAATTTGAATATCTAGAAGACTGTGACAATGGTAATGTAAGATTTGGAAACAATGAACCTTGTTGTATAAAAGGAAAAGGAAGAATCTCATTAACCAAAGAACTCATATGTGATAATGCTTACTGGGTTGAAGGACTAAAACATAATCTTCTAAGTGTAGCACAGCTAATCAACACTGGTTTCATGGTTGAATTCATGAATGGTCAAGCAAGACTGCTGGATGGAAAAGGAAAACTCATTGGATCAGACAAACAAACAAAAGGTAACTTATTTTATCTTGATCTCAATAAATATTCATGCTTTATTGCTCAAATAGAAGAAAGTTGGCTATGGCACAAAAGGTTATGTCATGTGAATTTTGATAACATGATAAAAATAAGCAAATTCAAGAAGGTTAGAGGCATTCCTACTTTAAAGAAACCTGACACTGGTCTATGCAAGAATTGTCAGATTGGCAAAATGAGTAAAACTAGTTTCAAGAGTAAGAACTATCAGTCTAAAGAAATTTTGGAAATTGTGCATACTGATTTATGTGGACCTATTGGAATACAAAGCTATACTGGAGATAAATTCTTTATTCTTTTCGTTGATGATTATTCTAGAATGATTACTGTTATGTATTTAAGAGAAAAATCAGAAGCATTTGAAAAGTTCAAATGGTACTTAGCAAGAGTAGAAAAAGAAACAGGGAAAAGATTGAAATGCTTAAGATCAGACAGAGGTGGTGAATTCATCTCCCATGATTTTAACAACTTTTGCATTGAAAGAGGAATCAAAAGACAGGTATCAGCTCCTAGAACTCCTGAGCAGAATGGAATAGCAGAAAGAAGAAACAGATCTATTATGGATTGTGCAAGGACTCTAATGATAGAAAAGAACATCGCCATAAATTACTGGAAGGAAGCTATTAGCACTGCAGTTCATACCTTGAACCGAGTACAATTGAAGAAAGACACATTCAAAACTCCTTATGAATTATGGTATGGCTATAAACCTAATGTAAGTTACATGAAAATATTTGGTAGCAAGTGTTATATCTTAAAAGAATCCAGAAGAAATAAATTTGATTTGAAAAGTGATGAAGGAATATTCCTAGGATATTCTAGCAAAAGCAAGGCATACAAATGTCTGAACTTATCTACTCACAAAGTCATAGAAAGTATACATGTAAAATTTGATGAGTTTGCAGAAAAGACTGAGGAAGAAAGCAAAAGGGAACCTGAGAACTACAGAAGATTCATTTACATTGAACCTGAAACATTGACAGACACAACTATCAATAAGGAAGCTATATCTACCGAGCCGAGCATAGTTACCGAGTCACAAACTGAGTCACAGGAAGAAATTCAGACCAAGTCTCAGCCTGAAGTTACCGAGCAAATATCTACCAAGCCCGAGCAACCTGAAGAAGAGATCCTAGAAAACAATAGCATGAATCATTCAAAAGGCAAGGAACCTATACTAGCCAAATATGTCAGAAGACATCATACACCAGATCAAATCATTGGAAACAAATCAGATGGTACTATGACAAGAAGCAAGCTAAAAGGTACATGTCTGCTTACTAATTTTGAACCTAGAAATATCAAAGATGCATTGGAAAATGAAAGTTGGATTGAAGCAATGAATGAAGAATTAGAACAAATACAAAAGAACAAAACTTGGACTCTTGTACCTAGACCTAAAGATAAGAATGTAATTGGAACAAAATGGGTATTCAAGAATAAGCTGAATGAAGATGGTCAAGTATCTAGAAACAAAGCTAGACTGGTATGTAAAGGTTATTCTCAAGAAGAAGGTATAGATTATGGAGAAACTTTCGCTCCTGTTGCAAGATTGGAAGGTGTAAGAACTCTACTTGCTTATGCAACACACAAAGGATTTAAGGTATATCATATGGATATAAAATCTACATTTCTCAATGGAATTCTTGATGAAGAAGTCTACATTGAACAACCTGAAGGTTTTGTTGATCCAGATAAAAGGGACATGGTCTGCAGGTTACAAAAAGCATTGTATGGTTTAAAACAAGCTCCTATAGCATGGTATGAAAGACTCCATAACTATTTGATCCAGATTAATTTCAAAAGAGCTAATGATAATAGTGATCTGTATATTAAAGAAGGACCGGATGACAAAATTGTATTGGCAGAAATATTTGTGGATGATACTATATTTACAGGGAATGAGGATCAGTGCAAAGAATTTTCAAAGCAAATGAACAAAAGAATTTGAAATGTCTATGTTTGGTTTAATAAAATTCTTTGTTGGTCTTCAAATTCAGCAAAGCAAGAATGGTATATACATTACTCAATCCAAATACATTAAGGAAGTACTTAAGAAGTTTGGTATGGAAGATTCAAAACCAGTTGGTACACCCATGTGTAATGGACTGAAACTTACCAAGAATGATGATTCAAAAGAAGTCGATCAGACCCTATACCGATCTATGATTGGAAAATTGTAGTATGTAGTACATACAAGACCTGATATTGCTTTAGCAGTTGGTATAGTAGCTAGATTTGCAGCAAAACCTAAGGAAAATCACATGATGGCAATCAAAAGAATCTTAAGATACTTAAAAGGAACTGAAGAATATGGTTTGTGGTATAAATTTGGAGGCAATCTAGACTTGAAAGTGTTTACTGATGCTGATTGGGCAGGAAACATTGATGACAGAAAAAGTACAAGTGGTGGAGCATTTTTTCTTGGAAAAAGACTGGTATCCTGGACTAGTAAAAAGCAGAATTGCACATCTCAATCCATAGCTGAAGCAGAATATGTTGCTGCTGCAGTAAACTATTCAAATATTGTTTGGTTTAAATAGCTATTAGAAGGTATGAAGGTTGAAATCAAAGAACCAGTTGTTATATTTTGTGACAATACCAGTGCAATAAACATCTCTAAGAATCCAGTGATGCATTCCAAAACCAAGCACATTGCTATTAAATATCACTTTGTCAGAGAATTGGTGCAGGACAAGGAAATCAGATTAGAATATATTCATACAAAAGAACAAATTGCAGACATTTTTACCAAACCATTACCTAAGGATGCATTTGTGTATCTAAGAGGTAAGTTAGGGGTCATTCCCCTATCCGAGGCTCACTAAATACAGTTTTAGTGATGCATCAACCAGAACATGATTGAAAATCAACTTGTTGATGCAGCATATTAAAGGAATCATTGCATATGAATCAGTACTTGAGGTACATTAATTTTCACTGGTAATATGTGAATTGTCTTTGGCATGTGTTGTCAAAGAGGGAGTGTTTGCTATGTCTTTGCTATTACTTCAAGAAATTTTCAATAGTCAGAAGGAAGAATTTTCAGGATACAGGAAGTTTGCTGACAGAGGGAGATTTGAATCTAAACCGAGCTAACTCTTTCAAATTTCTTATGATATGACATATTGTGTTGCCATCAATGCCAAAGAGGGAGATTGTTGGAAACAATTGTCTGAAGGAAATTGCTACTCAATTATGTATTGTCTTTGATGTCACACAATGTCATAGTCTGCAGCAATCAGTTTCTACCGAGCTCAGTCGGTCTGCCAGACAGGAATATTAGTGCTTACCGAGTCCACTCGGTTATCGAAGAAAAGTTAGTGCTTACCGAGTCCACTCGGTTATCGAAGAAAAGTTAGTATTTACCGAGTTCAGTCAGTCATCGAAGAAAAGTTAGTATTTACCGAGTTCAGTCGGTCATCAAAGAAAAGTTAGTATTTATCGAGTTCAGTCGGTCATCGAAGGAAAGTTAGTGTTTACCGAGTTCAGTCGGTCATCGAAGAAAAGTTAGTGTTTACCGAGTTCAGTCGGTCATCAAAGAAAAGTTAGTGTTTATCGAGTTCAATCGGTTATCGAAGGTAAAAGATTGTCGGTGTTTACCGAGTTCCCTCGGTCTCCAAAAGATTATAGAAAGTTATGGTCACCGAGCACTGTCGGCCCTTGAAGGATTTTTGCAAATAGAGTTTTCTTATTTCAACCGACTGTTATACTAAATAATGTCGATTTGACAAATCCAAAATCATATAAATAAAAGGTCAAATGTGAAAAATAAAAATATACAGTAGAAGATTTACAGAAGAAAAGAAGGAAAGGTATATGCGAATTGGTGAAGGATGTTCAGATATCCTTGAGGAGTAGCAGAGATTTATTCGATCAGAAAGGATTAGAATTATGCAGAATAGAGATCTGTAATCAGCAAGACAGTTGCATTATTATACAGGTCATTTTTCATTGTTACCTTCTTATCATTGTAACAGTGAATTCTAAATCTCTTAACCGAGTTGGTTTAACAACCATATTGTAAATCCTCTAACAAGGTGACAATTCCATTGAATTGTTTTCAAGACCTCTTACCAGGCCACTCCTAGCAGGGTGTTTTAAATCCTCTAACAAGGTCACACCTAACAGTGTGTTTTGTAACCTTTTATCGGGTTGGCTTCTAACCGGGCATCACTTCAGAAAAGTGAAAATCAGTATCTAGATACATTGGTGGTTTTTCCCATATTGGGTTTCCACGTTAAATCTTGTGTCTCTTGTGTTTTTAATTGCTTTCTCAATCATATACATGTGCTGATGAATATATAAAGATAATATTGCTAATACTTTCTGCATCTTCAAAGTGACTACAATCTATTTACCGAGTGCTAAAACAGATAACATTGTTAAGATATCCTAAGGGATCTGGAAAGAATTAATTGTGAAGTGTTTTTATGGTTGAATGATTCACCCCCCCCCTCTCAGTCACTTCATCCATATTCCATCAGCTTCCACATCTAAGATGGACGACATTGCTAAAGAGATCAATATCAAAGAAAATGGGATGGGAGAATACACTATAGAGCCAGTCTTGTCTCTGACATCTCTCCCTATCTCGCCCAAGTCATATGGACAATCTTTGAAGCAATCTAAATTAGAACCTAAGGAACCTATGGAAGCATACAAAAATTTTTTTGTGGTGGAGCAAGTATCCAAACAAGAATTTGAAGAGGATGAAGCTATGCTTGCATGGCTATACAAAGATGATTCTAAATCCAAAATTGTTCAAACTAGCGAATCTATAGCACCTAAAATCCCTTCTACTTCATACGGTCTAGGGAACAAATTGATAGCTAAGATGGGCTATCCAGGTCAAGGACCTCTAGGAATTAGAGGAAAGGGTCTTGTGACACCCATTCCACATACTGGTAGAACAAACAAAGATACTGCAGGCTTAGGCTTTACAAAGAAACCTTATCATCTCAAAGGTGGTTGTTCTCATGTCATAGAACAAATTGCACCAGGAGAACCCCTTCTCAAGAAAGAAGAGATAGAACCCTTAGATGATGATTCAAATAGTTCATAACTCATCCCCTATGAAAAATTGCCTAAAGAGATCAAAGATCTTCTTGATGATAAAGATGATCCTATCAAAAGAATTAATGTAGTAGAAACACAAGAACCTACTGTAGCACAAGAGATGGTTGCACCACAAGAACCAGCCAATCTCAAAGGTGATCAAACTGATCCAGAAGTAGAGAGTAGTTATTCTGACACTGATTCCCATGAATATGAATTCAAGTCAGAGACTGAGGGTAATCCTTCTTGGGGTATTCATCCTGACTTCACACATTTTCTCAGATTTTCTAGAGATCCTGAATCAGAAGCTGAGTCAAATGACTATGAATGGGGAGCCATTCCAAAAGAAGATGAGCTTATCACAGAGAAATATATTGATGTTATTCACCAATATGTATCTCAACCCAACGTAGGTCTAGAGCGAAACAATGAACTTAACGTGTCTGATCCACCTATGGCTGAAGAGGATTCCCACGATAACATTGAGCTTATTCATGAGTTAAACATTTTGAGTTGTCATATCACCTTTTAACTTGAGCATCAAGTTAGGACCAATGATGACATATCCACATCCGTGAACACCATATCCCAAGCCTTTCCCACTTTGACTATCCAATGCCCTGATCTTATAGACCAAACTTCCACAAACCCAAACCATGGTATTTATACCTTCCCAAATGACTATGCCCTTTCCTGCTACCTCAATGCAGTTGAGCCTATGAGTACTTCCATTAGTGAACTGAGCGTCAACATAACCAAGTTAGATATCAAATATCTTAGTCAGAAAAATAAGAGTAAAAAGAAAAAGAAAAAGAGTTCTGAGGGTGAAAACCACTTTGTGGCAGTCTCAGAACCGGCAAAAGTAAAAATAAAAGATGTATCCAAAGGTGAAAACCTCTCTAAGGCACCTAAGGATGAGATATTTAATGTCCTTCTGAGTCATTTATAGGATAGATCTCCAGTTCTGATTGAGCCCACTCAATCCATCAATTTGGGTACAACAGAGGAACCACAATTGGTACATGTAGCACAATCTTTATCAGAAGAAGAGACACAAAAATTCACTACATTCTTATCAGAAAAAAAGATCAATTTTGCATGAAAATATTCAATTATGCTAGGATTGGATCCCAATCTCATCATGCACCCTCTATCCATTGCTCCTGGGGTAAAACCAGTCAAACAAAAATTGAGAAAGATGCATCCTCATGTGGCACTCTTAGTCAAAGTAGAGCTAGAAAAACTCCTCAAAGCTAGATTCATCTATGTCATAGACTATGCTGAGTGGATCTCTAACATTGTACCTATTTCAAAACCAGATGGTTCAATCAGAGTGTGCACGAACTTTAGAGATGTGAACAGAGCATGCCCTAAGGATGATTTTCCACTGCCTAACATTGATATGATAGTGGACATGACTGCGGGCTATGAAATATATTCCTTAATGGATGGCTTTTCTGGGTACAACCAAATCAAAATTTCTCCAGAAGATCAAGAGAAAATAGCTTTCACATGTGCGTGGGGAACCTTCTATTGGAATGTTATGCCATTCAGACTAAAAAATGCTTGAGCTACATATCAAAGAGCAATGACATCTATTTTTCATGATATGATGCATAGAACAATGGAGGATTACGTGGATGATACCTTGGCAAAATCCATGATTAGAACTGAACATCTAACAGACTTGAGCATGATCCTCGATAGAATGGAAAAATTTAGTCTTCAACTAAATCCTAAAAAGTGTGCTTTTGGAGTCACTTCTGGAAAGCTCCTAGGATACATTGTCTCCAAGAAAGGTATTGAGGTCGATCCAGCTAAGGTGAAAGCTATCATAGAGATGCAACCTCCCAAGAAAATATCAGTCAAGTGCAAACTTTGCAAGGGGGAGTGCAGTCCATCAAAAGATTCATATCACAATTAGCTGACATATCACAACCTTTCACAAAGACATTACATAAAGGTGTGACCTTTGCCTGGAATGAAGACTATGCAAAGAATTTTGATCATATCAAGAATTATCTCTCGAATCCTCCTATCTTAATGCCTCCTATTCATGGGAAGCCATTAATATTATATGTCTCCGCAATAGATACATCACTGGGGGCATTGCTAGCACAGCATGATGAGAATAAGAAAGAAAGAGCCATCTACTATATCAGTAGAACTTTAGTGGCCTATGAGAAGAACCACTCAATGATAGAGAAGGCATGTCTAGCTGTGATCTTTACATCACAAAAACTGAGACACTACAGGTTAGCTCATACTACTCATTTGGTAGCTAAAATTGATCCACTAAAATATCTCCTAGGCAAAGCTGCCCTCACAGGTAGACTAGCTAAATGGGTCATGCTCTTGAGCGAATTTGACATTGAATATGTTGAAAGAAAAGCTATCAAAGGATAGGTCATTGCTGATCAATTAGCTGAAGCACCACTATTTGATGATACACCCATGCAAATGGAATTTCCTGATTCCTCTATCATGCACCTCTCTTCTAGAGCATGGCGGTTATTCTTTGATGGCTCCTACACACAGAATGGATCTGGAGCCGACATATTGTTCATCACTCCTCAAGGATACTCGATACCCAAAGCATTCAGACTAAAGTTTCCTTGCACAAATAATATTGCTGAATATGAGGCACTTCTCAATGGTATGAAAATGGAAATACAGTGGAGAGTTATAGAGATGCACATCCATGGAGACTCACAATTGGTTATCCACCAAGTCAATGATGTGTACCAAACCAAAGATGAAAATCTCATTCCTTACAAGAGAATGGTAGATGATTTAAAGAAATACTTCATCTCTATCACATTTGAGCAAATACCCAGAATGGAGAATAAGGCTGCTGATGCAATGGTGACACTATCTACTCTCTTATAGCAGCCCGAACATGAGCTACGCTACAAGTTCCTGGTGGAAGCCCTATCCTATCCTACATATGACTCCCCTGAAACCCGCATGATCTACACTGTTATAGGTTATGACTCATCTCGCTATAAAAATTTGTTCTCCTATCTCCATGACCAAATCCTCCCTGAGTCCTTTAACCATTTTGAGAAATGAAACCTTATTCAATCCGCATCCCGATATGTCATCATTGGTAATGATCTATACAAATGAGGTCTAGATGGTACACTGCTTAGATGTTTAGAATGGGAAGAGTCTCAACATGCATTAGAGGAAGTCCACGAGGGTATATGTGGGTCACACTCGAATGGTTTAACATTAGCTCTAAAACTTATTAGGGCTGGGTACTGTTATCACCTGAAATTGCACCCTTCAAACTCCAAGAAAATTTAACATTTCAAGGTAACATGGAAACACTCCTAAGTTGTGGGTTACTTAGAAAATGGAGTGAATCTCCAGATAAGGCCGGCTCCTACTATTCATTCACACTAACTTTTCTCAGGAAAAGGGAGAAGGATAAATGAAAGGAATTGAAACTAAGAAAAAGAAACTTTAAACTGCACCCTAAAAGGATATATACTAAATTTAGATGAAAGTGATAAAACAATTTTAGGTGATTCTTAACTTGATGAAAAAGAAAGCTAATATCATAACTTATTATGAACTTCCATGCATTAGTATTTCATTAATAGGATAAGAACATACAAGCACTAAGGAGGAAGGGAAAGTCTTCACAGCTAAATTCTTGAATATTCAACACACAATTAATGACCTGCATAAATAGTCACTTACAGGGGATAGGATAATAATTTGCAAGACAAAGGTGATAAAGAAGGTTCAAAACACTGATTTACACCTCATCAATCACATAAATATTACAGTTAGCTATAATAACAAATTGGATTAAAGAAAAGAACTCTGTAATCAAAAGATAAACCTGTAATGTATTCCACTCTTCAATAAACTGAGTTACAGATAGCTGAAAGAAAGACCAGGATCTCTATAGAAAATACCAAGTCTCCAATATCACTAATCAGAACCCCTCAATAATGAGTCCAAAAATGCACTAAATACAAACCAACTATTCATTTTCAGATGTAACAAAAAACCCTGGAAAATAGGACCTGAAACTCCCTCCAAAAAGCATCAAAGGACTGAAAAAGTCCAACCAAGTCATCAATCATCCATATGACTCATCAAAACCACCCTAAAAATGTTCCAACTGGCCACAATTGCCCTTCAAAAATTGGGGAAAAGTCAATCTCGACCCAAAGATTCCTCTAACTCTCCTAAAAAACTCTAACACCCCCTATCTCTACTCCAACAAGCCCTATATGCTCTCCCTTTTTCTGCAAACAATTTAGGAAGAAATATTCAAGCCATTAAATTAGCCTTATCTCTCCATCTTTACATCATTCATACCTCCTCTCAAGGGATTTTAATATTTATAAACCGATTTATAAAAATCATCGATTAATAAATATCAAATTACACAATATATCTCAAAAAGCATCTAATAATCATTAATTAATGTATTTGGACTAAATTAACTAATGATTACTAAATGCTTTTTTAATTAATTCAAGGAAATAGAGGAAATAAGATAAGTTAAATAAATTACTTAAAACTATAACACTATGCGAAGAATGCATATAGTTATAATATTAAGTAATTAATTCAACACTTCAAAATGCCATGAAAAGACATTGGCGGTGGACTTTAAAAAAAAAAATATACAATATGTTTGGGCGACAAAACAACCCTAAACACATTCATTCTTATCTTTCTTTCAACTTTTCTTCTCGAGTATGAGGGTTTGGAAACCCTTAGCTGCCGCCATTGCTGGAAAACTCTGCTACTTTGGAAGCCATATTTGTTATTGCTGTTACATTTTCTGATGTGTTTCGCAGGTAAGAACATAAAAAACGTGAACCAAGTCTCTTTTTTGGAAAGTATGCTGAAAAAATAAAAGACATATTTTTCTTCCTTGCATTTTCTAGAAATCTGCATGCTTGTTTTCTTTGTTTATACAAATTTTGAAACACCACAGTAGGAGACTTTTCTCTTTTTGTAGCACCATTCTTTGCAATTTCCTGAGAATTTGAAGCTGTTAATATGGAAGCTTTATTAAAGTTTATTGCTTCATGATATGCTGCCATGAAAGAATATCTTCTTCCTTTCACTATTGGCATTATTACTGTCATTCTCTGCAATATTTTGTTCTACAGGAGCTTCTGGTTCACATATTTTCCCTTTTTTGCGTGAGGGTCTTTGACTAGAAACCACTATTGTGCTATTATATGTTTACATGAGGGCTTTACTTCAAGTTTTCTTTCTTCTATGTTGTTCTCTGCAGTGTTGATAATTTATCTGTTACTCTTCTACCTGGCAGCTAAACATCTTACTAGATATGTTCTTGTTTGATTCAAGCCCACCATTGGAAAATATGTTTTCACAAATTTTCTTATTCCTAGTCTGCTGCTTATGGGTATTCTTATTTGAGATCTCTACTGTTGAAACATCTTTAGTCTTGAAAGTTTTGTTAGAATTCTGAAAACTTTTCCTCCTTGTTAAAAAAAAATGTGACTTCATGACTTGAATGAGATCTTCGTATTCTGGTTTCTTGACTTTTACTACTGACGCTATCAGAGAACTTGCTGGTGCTGGAGATTTTTGTACGTTGCCATTATTGAAGTTTTTGTTTGCTAAAAACTTCATCAAGCTCCTCTTCCATTAGTCTTTCTAGATATGACCACATAACAGTTCACTATTCTTTCTTCATATACATTCTCTGATATCACTGCTTTTACTTCATTTTCTGTCATGGAGTTTTCGCTGGCTATTTATTGGAAACTTTCTATTTCTATTTTACTGATCACCACCACCTGCTAGTTGAAATTCATGTCATTACTTAAATCACCTGTAAGGTTTCAATTTGAGGAAAAAAGTCCCTTAAACAGATTCTGAGCAATTTTAATTGTTTCATACTTGCATCCATAATACGATAAAAGGTTCCATGAATGATCACATGCCCCTTTAATACTATATTTATATTTTCTCCTAATCTGAATCACTCCTCCCACTAACATGCTGGGCTCAAACCCTTGTGGGAGCCACATTTGCATCCACATGTCAGTGGTAGGTGTGACACTGCACAGGAAACAAACTTATTAGCATAAACTGGTTCTCTCTTGGATTTTGGATGTAAATGTATGCAGAAGACAAAATGATGAGATTGTTGGCCATTGCTTAGATCATAATGATCTAACTCAATTCATCTTATAGGATCTAGAGTGGAAGAATGGAAAAAAAAGATGGTAGAATCAAAGGCTCGAAAGAACTTCAACGCAGCTAGTCATTCCAGGCAATGGCTGGCAACCATGACTCATTTCAATTCTGCATTTACATTTACACTTGTAGATCAAATTTTAATTTTTTCTATTTTGGTTAGTTTCACGGCCTGTGTGAAACATAATGAGCATTTAAATACACAAGTTTACATTTTCAAAAAAGCATATGATGTGATCCATTTTTCTTTTCATAATGTTGCTTACTTTTCATCATAAAATGTAAACTTATACTTATGGAAAAAATCAAAACTGTCATTAGCATCAGGACACAAATTAATAACTTCAGCCAGCATGGTTGTACCAATTTGACCTCAAAATTGGTAACAAGTACTATTGGCCTGAAATGGAGAAAGAGGCTATTAAATTTGCTAAAAACTATCAACAGTGTCAAGCACATGGCAACTTGATTCATGCTCTAGGGAGAGATCTAATTCCCTTTACTACACAATGGCCTTTTCAACAATGGGCATTTGATCTCATAGGCGCTATCCATCCATACTCTTCTAATGGACATACCCATATAATCACAGCTACAGATTATTTTACAAAATGGGTAGAAGCAGTTCCTCTAACACAAGCAATGGGGAAACAGATCTCTATGTTCATCCTGAACTACATCATTTGCAGATATGGGATATCTCATTCCATAGTCATAGACAATAAGGGACAATTCAAAAACAAGGACCTAGATGACTTATGTGTCAAATTCAAGATTACTCAACATTGGTCATCTATCTACTATCCTCAAGGGAATGGACAAGCTGAAGCTTCAAACAAAAATCTCTTGAAAATCTTGCACAGAACAGTGAATAAAATAGGAAGAGACTGGCATCTCATGATCAATCTAGCTCTCTAGGCATATAGAACTAGTATCAGAATGCCTACAAGGGCTACACCTTTCGCTTTAGTTTATGGGTCTGAAGCGGTACTGCCTATTGAGGTTGAAATCCCATCACTCAAAATCAAAATGCATGGACTTGTCACTGATGAAGACTATAGAGTGTCTAGGTTACAAGAACTTGAATTGCTAGATGAGCGTAGGCAAGTAGTGTATGATCATCTCAGAGTGTATCAGAAAAGAATGTCTAGAGGCTACAACAAGAAAGTCAAACACAGAGAATTTCAGGTTGGTGATCTAGTGTTGAGAGAAAATCCTAAAAATCAATCACATCGAGAATGCAAGGGGAAGTTCAAACCCAATTGGCTGGGTCCCTTTATTATCATTTCTACTTTTGGCTTTGGTGCCTATCAACTCTCAACGATTGAAGGAGAACAGCTCTGAGAACCAATCAATGTTCTCCATCTAAAAAAATTCTATGCCTAAAGCATTCAGTCTATGGTTAAATATCCTGAAAAAATCCTAAAAATTAGAAAAAGTCCTGAAAAAATGAACATCTTGGTGAAAACCTAGCAATAGGCACCTTGATATTCACAAATATAAAAAATTCAAAAAAATAAAAAAAATATCAAAAGTACAAAAAAATTGAAAAAATGAAAAATACAAAAAAAAAAGAAGAAAAAGTGCCTTGGTGAAAACCTGGAAACAAGCGCCTTGGTAGCAAAAATAGAATCTCTGCCAAGATTGTGAAAACCCAGCAAATGGGCACCACTTGTTCCAAATGTTCCATCTATCAGTGCAATCTTGGTCTTTCCTAGCTTTCAGTCTTGCTTTAGTTTGTACATATCTCCCGGTTTGTTTCTGCATTTCCAGTTTTCAATAAGTCAGTCTATACACCAATCAGCTCAAGTGTCTGTATCCTATCTATCAATGTTTAACACTTGGGGGCAATCAATGTCATATCCTATGGTCCCCAATGTATCTTAGACGTATCCTATCTAGTCAGAGTCCTTTGAAGCTTCAAGTTAAGTCAGTCAGTCTATCTTGTCTCCAAAAAGGATTTTGCATCTACAACAATCAAACATCAAAACAAACTGAAAACAATATGTGCTTCATGCTTTTATCTCCTTGTATGCTTACTGATTCGCATTGATATTTTTCCATATTGTGTCCCTTCGAGCTCTTCGATGATGTCCTTTATAGGATTTAGAGAGTGATGACTGGGGGCATAATCTTTTCTTTTTTTTCTGCTTGTATTTGAAAATATAACAACTTTAGAAATTCTGGATTGAAATGGTGTCCGACTGTAAGAGCCTCTATCTCGAATTGGATGGCCATGTGTACCTTGACCATTGATACCCAGACAATTCAAGGAAGTTTGATCTAACTATTGTCTTTTTGAGTAAGTTCTTTCTCCTACTGTGGAACGCGATCTTGCCTAAGGATGTGAATGATAAAGGGTCACTACAGGTAATTCACATTAGATTTAGAATGATCTCTTGGCTGTTTGATGTGTTTGTCATGCAAGGCATCATGACGTTTATGTTTTGATGCTTATACAAATTGCTATATCAAAATGGACATGATATTCAGGTCATCCTGGTGTTTATGCCTTGGTACTTATATCTAATCCGACATTCCAAAAATAAAATCAATATTCATATGTCCATGGTTGTTTGACCAGTGGGGGTTGTATTGATTCTTGCGCATACAAATCAATATTCATATGTCTATGGTTTTTTTTAGCTAGTGGACATTGTATTGATTTATCTGGTTACCTAAAAGTTCAATGATGATAACAAATTGACATATGATCAATGCCTAGGTCCTAAGTCTTAAGTTGCATATCATTTTGCATGTTTCTTTGCATTTTGCATGTTGCATGATCTCACAATGGCTAAATGAACTTCAATGCTTAAATAATTCTCCACTTGCATCTTCAAGTCTAACAAGAGTTGAATCTCACACGAAGGTTCCTCCAATGAAATAGCAAGTAGAATCCTTTTTCGGGATCAAAATTGAAATCTGAGATCATTTATCTTATTCACTGCTTGCATAATCAACCTTCAATTATCATAAAAATCTAGAATTCAACTTAACTGATTATCTTACATCAAACTATCAAAATTTCAACTTGGTCAACTTATGGTCAAACCTAGTCAAACTTGGTCTTTGGGACCTTACAATGATGTAGAATGCATTCCCGCACATGTTTAACCACTTCTCAAATCAATTTACATGCTTCTAAACTATCAACACTGACTTTTCTTGTCAGATTTCAATTTTAATCCCAAAGGGGGCATGGTATTGCACATCATTCAAAGTCTGTAATCAAATTTGAAATCATATCTTTATGGAAATCAATATCTTTCATCAGTGATCAAGACAAACAATCATGTCTAGTTACTGATTCATCAAAAGACCTCATCACTCGGGGAAAATCTATCATCACTTGGGGCATATCAGATTCATTAAGATCCATATCAATCTGGTATTCTCCTAATCTTGTAAACTGTATCAATTTTTGCAATTATCAAATCATAGTGTTCTTTCCTTGGTTCTTTGGCAACTGAAGGGTTTGGATGTGATACCTGCTAGTTTTGGTAAGACAATCGAGTCTAGAGTGGGTCACTCACTTCTTTGCAATCCTAAGGTTTGAAATTAGGCATTTTGACACTTTTTCGCAATCATAGGTTCATTGCTGCTATAGTGAACATTATCTTTGGTCATTCAGGACCTATTATCTCCATATCAATTCAATATCAATCAGCTTCTGTCTCATATCAATTATCAATTTCAAACATCAATTTCATATCTCTATCAAACACAGACTATCTTTGAACCACTGCGCTTCGCACAGTAATTCAAAGAGGGGCAAAATGTAATACCCCAAAAATGGGCTATATGTTCATTAACCTCCTACATCGACAAATCGAACAAAATCGACATCGAAGTCCTAACCTAAGGCACATCTGAACATCATCGAATCATAATTGATTATCTTAAATTCTGCATCGGGGAATATTCTTACTAATATTCCTAATCATCATAATTATCTTTAATTTTATAATTATTTGGCAATAAATCACATTTATCCTAAAGTTTGATTAATTGAATATTTTCATATTTAACTAATTAGATTTAATATTTGCCACTTAATTGTGTAATTAAATTTAATTCTATCTATTATTAATTGTATTATTTAATTTTGATAATAAATCTAATATCATATGAATAATTGATTAAATTCTTATTTAATTAATTAAAGCATTTTGTCATTATTTAATAATATAATTTTTAATAAAAGTTTGAATAAATAGTTAATTAACCCATAAATTAATTATTTATTTTCAAAAATCAGTTAAGTTGAGGATAAATCACATTATTTATTTATTTAATTCTTAATTATTATGCACATTCAAAAGAAATAGTTAAACTCCAAATCAGAAAATCAATGCAAGTTATTGACTTTTTGGAACTCAACATCCTTTTGGAGTTCAAAAAGTTGATCTAAACTCTAATTTGAGTTAAAAAGCTATTTTTGCATGTTTTTGCATGATTTCGAGAATTAACTATCTTTCATAATCAGATAACTCAAAAATCAACCTGAGTTATTTGAGTGATTTATGGCTTTCTTCCATGCACCTCCAAAGCCCGAGATTTCTATAAATTAAGGCTTCAGCTCATCCCAAATCATCTCGCAAATTGCAAACTTACTCTACAGGAATCATAGCATATCAGATTTGGAGAATTTGCACAATTGGAGCTTGAAAGATAAATTTGAGGATTCGAAGCTTTGTGAGATCAATTTCAAATTCATAGCTTTCATATTATTGTTAGAATCTTCATTCTCATATCATATCATTTCTAGATTAGCATTGTATATCAATTTTCATATTAGCATAGATTCATATCAGTTTTTCATTATCATTGCATAGAAAATACCAAAAAAATAGATTAATTGTATTCATATTTCATATCAATTTTGCATTCAAATCCTTCATTTAAGTGTCATCTAGGTCACTGATCTCGATAACAATTTGAGAACATTAATCTCGCACCTACTAGAAGGCAGTAAATCGCTTGGTTAGATAGTTTTCAATTTTGCATGATTTTGATTATAGCTAACCTCTAATATTTTACTGAAGTGTTGTGTCTACAGATCAGGTACAATTTTCACACACACATATACTTGCATGTATACTCTCCTTGTATTTTCTTCTCTCTATATGTGCTTATAACCAGCTTGCAAAACCCAAAATGAAGAAATTAGGGTTTTGGGCCATGTTTTATTTTGGGCCGAGCCCTAATTTCAAAATTAGGGTTAGGGTTGGCCTATGGAGCCAAAGATCATTTTTAAAATTTATTTGAAATTTCATTTAATTCTGATAAGTTATTGACTTTTTCTCTTTATCTTATGAGGTTTGAATTTTAAGTTATTCTTTAATTTAGCTTTGGGAATCCCAAGATTCCCTTTATTGAAATTTTGAATAATATTTAGTCATTAATGCTATTTGATTTATTTTCAAAATTTTAAATGATGGGTGTTAATTTATGGTCTTTTCTATTATTTTAATATTTTATTGAGATTTGAGATCTCAGATTTTATATTAATATATTTTAATATTATTTAAACATTTATTATTATTTTATTCAAGGAATTAGTTGATTTTTATTAATTTAATACCCAATTTCTATTCTCTTGAAAATTAAATTATTAGGGGGATAAATAATCTTATAATCCCTAGGTGGGACCTAGGTAAGATATTACTCCCTAATAAAATTTATTTTGATTAATATTTATAATATTATAAAAAATTTAATATCTCTAAGTTAGAATAATATTTATGAATTTTGGACATTAATTAATTTATATTTAAATCTAAGGGGATTATAATTTTAACTCATTTAATTGAGCATTATTATATTTAATTTATTATAGTCTATTAACCCTAGATTTTTGATAGGGTTATTCTTATGATCATATTATAACCCTTTTTAGCATCAATTCGAGTTCTGCTCTTGACCTTAAATGGTTCCCTGAATTTTGTTAGAGGCCATTAGGGTTATGATTGAATTTATGGGGTTGTTCATCTTTGAAGGAGCCCCTAGGTTTTATGACCTGATAGTTGCCCTTATTTAATTGTCTTAATTTGAATTC
Organism: Chamaecyparis obtusa; assembly: GCA_027943335.1. Taxonomy (NCBI): domain Eukaryota; kingdom Viridiplantae; phylum Streptophyta; class Pinopsida; order Cupressales; family Cupressaceae; genus Chamaecyparis; species Chamaecyparis obtusa. The sequence goes on from BSBK01006215.1 coordinate 1,464,062, forward strand.
GTAGACTTAGGGTTAACCCCTCATGTCCTTTTATGTTTAACCCTAGTTAGGGTTTCATCAGACTAACGCATTTGATGAGCAAGGGACGTTGGCAAGCTAACACATGCCATGATTCTCCTTGCGAGATAAATGTGTTGGTCGATGTGTTATGTTTTCAAGTTTTAGTGTACCTTTGCATACAACCTAGTTGTTGTGCTTTAAAAAAATTTCTGTGTGTGTTTTTCCCTAATTTTTTAATGCAGGAGCATCCTGGGTGTAAGAGCAATCTTGCATCACCCAAAAATATTTCTATTTTTTTTGTATTCAATAAGGGCTATCTTGTGCAGAGTTGCTATTTATGGAAACTTGCTATTTTTAGTAAGTTCGTCTTAGGATCTCAGAATGTCTGATTTTACATATGGAGGTTCATCTCAGTCATATCAGCTTGCCAGCAAAGTTTCATGGCTAGATCAGGTGTAGTTTTGAAGATATTGAAGATTTTCGGTATTGGCAGCAGGGTATAGAAACTTTGAACTCAGTTTTGAAGGCTTTAGAGGCCTCAGATGAGGTTGAAAATTTGGGTGATGGGTGCTTTGTGTGAGTCAAGCCTGTAGAGCACTTTGTGGCATTTCCAGAATGGGGGGTTATAATAGCCAATCGGGTCAATGGGCGATCACTTATGGTCTTCGGAAGTTGGGTCACCTGAAATGGCAAAAAATAATTTTTCTTCAAAATTTCTGTTTGGGTTTCAAAATTCATTTTGAGCCAACTTTGATGTAATAAATTGTAAAATAAAATAATTCTAAGTTTGGTCGGCCCTAAGGGCTAAATTTCTGGAACCTTCTCGGGTGGTGGAAATTGCTTATATAAAGAAGGCCCGTAGTATTGTCTAGGGCAATTCTGGGTAGTAGATCTAGGTATTGATTTGAGGCTTTGTCCTATAGAATATTGTAAGGGAATGCCCATGTGGCTTTGCATATTGTAATTCTGAAAGTTTGTAATTCCACATTTGTGGAGATAATAAGAAGCCAATTTTCTGTTCTTGCATATTATTGTTGTTGCTTCTCTATTTTTGTTATGTGCTTGTGGTATTAAGGGGAGCACCCTTCATCAAGTGGTATCAAAGCAGGAGTTCTTGAGTGTGTAAATAGATTGCCGACTGTGAGGCAGTTTGCACCAAGACTGTGGTTAGGGTTTCAGTGCACATCCTGAAAATGCCTCCATGAAGAGAATGTGGCGCAAGAGCTGGTGCTATGACACTTGAGGTTAGAGAGCTGCAGAGATAAGTGCAAGCATTGCAAGAAGAGATTCACAGAGGAATGAATCTTAATGTCAGAGATGAAAGAGAGGATGAAGCCAAAGAAGAATATCAAGAAGGAGAAGCCGAAGTTGTGAACCAGGAGGAAGAAAGACTTTTTCAAGTGATTTCCAAGATTGGGAAAAGACCTAAGATTGAGGTTCCTACATTTTTTGGAAATCTTAACTTAGAGGAATTGATCGACTAGATCAATGAATGTGAGGAATATTTTTAGTATGAAGATGTTCAGGATCCTAATAGGGTCAAATTTGCGAAGGCCAGATTGAAAGGACATGTGAAGATTTGTTGGCAAGAAATTCAATTGGAGTGAAATAGAAGAGGGAAAGATAAAATCACAAGATGGGATCGGATGGTGGACAAATTAAAGTGACAGTTCATTCCTGTTGATTATGAGCTTGACCTACTAAAGAAAATGAAAAGTTTGAAGCAAGTAGGAAGACCTGTTCAGGAGTATACAAAGGAGTTCTATTGACTCCTCATCAGAACAGGCCATGCAGAAGCTGATAAGGAGAAAGTTGCCCGATACCTTAATGGGTTAAGGCCAAGCATTCAAGAGGAGTTGAATCTAGTTCGAATGAAGAGTATTGAGGAGGCATACCAGTTTGCCCTAAAAGTAGAAGAAAAGATGAACAAGAAGTTTGAGAGCAGACAAAATGGAAGAGGTCATGGTGGAAGATCTGGTGGACGGTCATATGGTGGCCAAAATGAAGATCCAAAAAAGAACGATGAGGCCAGTAGCAGTCAGAATCAGAAAGGAAATAATTCCAATCATTTCCAGGATCAGAGTAATACAGATCAGAGAGGAAGAGGAAGAGGACAAGGATCTGGAAGAGGAGGCTTCCGTGGAACATATTTTCACTATGGAGAAGAAGGTCATAGGGCATTTGAATGTCCTTAGTGCCAAGGTAGAATAGACGGGAAAAATGAAGGACAGGCCAGAGCTGCACATGTAGATGAAGATGCTAGATCATCAAATTCTGAAGATGCCGAAAGAGGAGAAACGCTAATTAATAGAAAAGTCTTGCTGAGTGGTCAGAATGAACCTGAACAAAGGAGGAGCCTATTTCGCACTAGATGAAAGTGTGAGGGTAAATGTTGTGATGTGATTATCGATAGTGGAAGCACTGACAATTTGGTGTTAGAAGAGATGGTGACAAAGTTGAAGCTCAAGAGATAGAAACACCCACATCCATATCGAATTGCCTGGGTCCAGGATGACCACAAGGTCATGATCAGTGAATAGTGCCTGGTAAAGTTCAAGATCGGCGGGTACCAAGATGAGGTACTATGTGATATCATCTCTATGGATGCATGTCATATGTTGTTGGGTAGACCGTGGTAGTTTGACAGATGTGCTGTACACGATGGTCATGTGAATACCTATTCCCTGACAAAAGATGGAGTGCAACATAAGCTAAAGCCATTGAAGGAGACTGAAGAAAAGGTATGTGGTAATGCAAGAATAACATTTGTTGATAGAAGAAAATTCCTAGATAGTATGAGGCATGAGCATGCATGTTTTTCTTTAATTCCAAAAGTTGGTAAAGAAGAAGTAGAGGATGTACCTATAGAGGTTGCAAATTTGTTGAATGAGTTTCAGGATATTGTATTTGATAATGTACCTAATGGATTACCACCGGTAAGGAAGATCAGTCATCAGATGGATTTGATTCCAAGAGCCAGTTTGCCAAACAAGGCAGCACACAGAATGACACCAGCAGAAAGTGAAGAGTTGAACAGACAAGTACATGAGTTATTGCAGAAGGGGTTGATTCAAGAGAGTCTGAGTCCCTGTGCTATACCAGCGGTACTAGCACCAAAGAAGAATGGAGAGTGGAGGATGTGTACAGATTCTAGAGCAATAAACAAGATCACAATCAAGTATAGGTTTCCATTGCCATGAATGGATGATATTATGGATTGTTTGAGTGGGGCTATGTATTTCTCAAAGATAGATCTGAAGAGTGGATATCACCAGATTTGGATCAGAGAAGGAGATGAATGGAAGACTACCTTCAAAACAAAGGAAGGACTATATGAGTGGTTAGTCATGCCTTTTGGGCTAACCAATGCACTGAGCACTTTCATGCAGCTCATGAATGAGGTCCTGAAAGAATTTTTGGGTAAGTTTGTCATTGTTTACCTAGATGATATTTTGATTTTTAGCAAGACATTAGAGGAACATATGATGCATATTCGTATGGTGTTTGAGAAGTTGAGAGATGAGAAATTGTTGATTAATTTGAAGAAGTGCAGTTTTGTGAAGAAAGAGTTAGTGTATTTGGGATTTGTAGTTTCAGCAAAAGGTCTAAAAATGGACCCAGAGAAGGTACAGGCTATCCTTGAATGGCCTACTCCAAGGAGTGCTACTAAGGTAAGATCTTTTCATGGTTTGGCTAGCTTTTACAGAAAGTTTATCAAAAAATTTAGCAGTATTTGTGGACCCTTGACTGAAACAATGAGAGGGGATAGAAAAGAGTTTAAGTGGACTAATGGGGTAGAAAAGAGCTTTCAATTGTTGAAAGAAAAAGTTACAGAACAACCTATTTTAGCACTTCTAAATTTTAATAAGGTGTTTCAAGTAGATTGTGATGCTAGTGGTACTACAATAGGAGCTGTTATGAGCCAAGAAGGTAAACCTATTGCGTATTTCAGTGAGAAGTTAAATGATGCCAAGAGAAAATATTATGTCTATGATCAGGAATTTTATGCTATAGTTCAGGCATTAAAGAAGTGGAGACATTATCTGCTTCCTAAAGAGTTTTTTTTGTATACTGATCATCAAGCGTTGCAATATTTGAATATTCAAGGAAAGTTGAATCAGAGGCATTTGAAATGGGTTGATTTTTTGCAGAGTTATACATTTGTTTTGAAACACAGGAGTGGAAAGTCTAATAGGGTTGTAGATTCTCTTAGCAGAAGGCAACTATTGCTAATAGAGATGCGGATTGAAGTGGTTGGGTTCAAGAAACTCAAGAATTTGTATCCAGAGGATCCTGATTTTGGTGAAGCTTGGAGAGTTTGTACAGAACCTGTTACTCTAGACAGGATGAAATGGCTAGATTTTATCATCCAAGATGATATGCTATTCAGAGGGAGTCAGTTGTGCATTCCATGAAGTTCTATGAGGGAGAATCTCATCAAGGAGAAGCATAGTGGAGGATTGGCTGGATATTTTGGTCGTGATAAAACCCTTGTTTTGGTTGGTGAGAATTATTATTGGCCACAATTGTAGCAAGATGTGAAGAAGTTTGTATAGAGTTGTAGAGTATGTCAGATGGTGAAAGGAGTGAAGCAAAATATAGGGTTGTATCAGCCATTACCTGTACCAAAAAAGCCTTGGGAGGATATTAGTATGGACTTTGTTCTTGGTTTACCGAGGACACAGCGGGGACATGATTCAATTTTTGTAGTAGTTGACAGATTTTCAAAGATGGCACATTTCATTCCCTACAAGAAGACTAATGATGTTGTTCATGTAGCAGAATTGTTTTTCAGAGAAGTGGTGAGACTACATGGTTTGCCAAAGACCATAGTTTCAGATCGAGATACTAAGTTTGTTGGATATTTCTAGCGGACATTGTGGAAGAAGTTGAAGATAGATTTGAAGTTCAATTCATCACATCATCCACAGACTGATGGACAAACAGAGGTGGTGAATAGAAATTTGAGAAATCTGCTAAGATGTTTGGTTGGAGATAAGCCAACAGGATGGGATTTGATTTTACCAGAGGCAAAATTTGCATACAATAATTATATCAACAGGAGCACTGGTAAATCACCATTCTAGATTGTATATGGAAGTAGTCCAAGAAATGCATCTGAGTTGAGAAAGATAGATAAAGGAGAAATAAGTAGTGTTGAAGCTGAGGATTTTGCAAAATATTTGAAGAACATCCATGAGGAGGTGAGGAAGCATATTACCAAGATGAATGTGCAGTATAAGACTAAGGTAGATGAGAAAAGGAGGCATAAGGAATTTCAAGTTGGGGATGAAGTCATGGTTCATTTGCGGAAGGAGCGGTTTCCAGCTGGTACATATAACAAGCTAAAAATGAAGAAGTTTGGACCATGTAAGATACTGAAGAAGCATGATTCAGGAAATGCATATGAGGTAGAATTGCCTACTGAACTGAATATTTCACCAGTGTTTAACATTTCAGATTTGATAGAGTATCATGAAGGAGGTGTTGAAGATGAGGTTGCAGTAGCACAGTGGAGTATTCCAGCAACCAGTTCAGATATCAAAGAGATTGAAGACATACTGGATAGTCATGTTGGCAAAAGCACAAGGAACAGGACATATGAAGAGTATTTGGTCAAATGGAAAGGATGACCTATTGAAGATTCATCATGGCTAACAAAGGAGGAGGTTAACCATCTTGGTTTTCCTCTGCACACCTGAGTCGTGATAGGGTCACTTCTCAAATTACCCTAGGTGTCTGATGCAGGAGCATCTTGTGTGTAAGAGCAATCTTGCATCACCCAAAAATCTTTTTATTTTTTTTGTATTCAATAAGGGCTATCTTGTGCAGAGTTGCTATTTATGGAAACTTGCTATTTTTAGTAAGTTGGTCTTATGATCTTGGAATGTCTAATTTTACATATGGAGGTTCATCTCATTCATATCAGCTTGCCAGCAAAGTTTCATGGCTAGATTAGGTGTAGTTTTGAAGATATTGAAGATTTTTGGTATTGGCAGCAGGGTATAGAAACTTTGAACTCAGTTTTGAAGGCTTTAGAGGCCCCAGATGAGGTTGAAAATTTGGGTGATGGGTGATTTGCGCGGGTCAAGCCTGTAGAGAATTTCGTGGCATTTCTAGAATGGGGTTATAATAGCCAATCAGGTCAATGGGGGATGACTTATGGTCTTCAGAAGTTAGGTCACCTGAAATGGCGGAAAATAATTTTTCTTCAAAATTTCTATTTGGGTTTTAAAACTCATTTTGAGCTGACTTTGATGTAATAAATTGTAAAATAAAATAATTCTAAGTTTTGTCGGCCCTAAGGGCTAAATTTTTGGAACCTTCTCAGGCGATGGAAATTGCCTATATAAAGAAGGTCCGTAGTGTTGTCTAGGGCAGTTCTGGGTAGTAGATCTGGGTATTGATTTGAGGCTTTGTCCTACAGAATATTGTAAGGGAATGCCCATGTGGCTTTGCATATTGTAATTTTGAAAGTTTGTAATTCCACATTTGTGGAGATAATAAGAAGCTGATTTTCTATTCTTGCGTATTATTGTTGTTGCTTCTCTGTTTCTATTATGTGCTTGTGGTATTAAGGGGATCACCCTTCATCATTTTTGGGCATGACAGATAAGGCACAACCTTTCACAAAGATAATTTTTGCAAAGGAACAACATTCACTTTGGATGAGCAATGTGACGAAAATTTTGCACAAGTCAAGAAATATCTGATGAATCCTCCAATCCTAATGGCTCCAATATATGGGAAACTTTTATTATTATACATATTAGTGACAAATACATCATTAGGAGTATTTCTTGCACAAGAAGATGAGGCTAAAAAGAAGAGATCTATATATATTATATCAGTAGAACTTTGGTCACATATGAGTTGAACTATTCCATGATTGAGAAAGCATGCTTAGTAGTGGTATTTTCATCCCAAAAGCTTAGACATTACATGTTGGCACACAAGGTGAAACTAGTGGCTAAGATTGATCTGCTCAAATATCTCTTGAGTAAAGCAACATTGATAGGGAGACTAGCAAAGTGGGTCTTAGTTCTATCTGAATTTGACATTGAATATGTTGATAGAAAAGCCATTAAAGGACAAGTAATAGCTGATCATCTTGCAAAAACACCATTAACAGATGATATGCCATTACATGTTCAATTTCTTGATGAAGCTATTATGCACTTGATAGAACACCCATGTAACATGTAGTTTTATGGATTTTTCACACAACAAGGATCAGGAGATGGATCTTTATTCATTATAACGCAAGGATATAAAAGTCCAAAAGAATATAAGATGATCTTTCCATGTACAAACAACATAGAAGAGTATGAATCTCTAGTAAATGGATTGAAACTTGCAATAGAATGGAAAATCATTGAATTATACATCTATGGAGATTCACAGCTCATTATCAATCAGGTGAATGGTGACTATCAGACAAGAGATGATAATCTAATGCATTACAAAAGAATGGTGGAAAAATTGAAGAAATACTTTGTCTTCATCACATTTGAACAAATTTCAAGATCAGAAAATAGAGCAGCAGATGCAATGGCTACTTTAGCATCAATGTTACAACTTGAAGAACATTAATTTCACCATGACTTCCTAGTGGATGAACTCCCATTCCCCACCAATGACTCACCCAAATCCTAGATTGTTTGTGCCCTTGAAACTCAAGTTTTAGCTAGATTTTCCCATATCTACTCTTACCTAAAAGAGAAAACAATCCCTAAAAAGATATTCTAGAAATGAAAAGAGATGCCTCATAAGAGCAGAATCATGTTATATAATCATTGATAATGACTTGTATAGATGTCTTCTAGGTGGTATGCTTCTTAGGTGTTTAGAAAATGAAGAGTCTAATCATGCATTAAAGGAAGTTCATGAAGGTGTGTGTGGGTCACACTCGAACAATTTTTCATTAGCCAAGAAAATCTTAAGGAGAGGATATTACTGACCCACAATGAAAAAAGATGCTATCCATTTTTCAAAAACATGTAAGAAATGCCAGATTCATGGCAACCTGATACATGCTCCAACAAGGGAGCTCATTCCTTTCATAACAAATTGGCCATTCTAGTAATGGGCCTTTGATCTAGTTGGATAGATATACCCAAATTTATCAAATGGACACAAATACATCATTATTGATTGAGTATTTCATAAAATAGGTGGAAGTTGTGCCATTGTCTAATGCAACTGGAAAACAAAATTCACTATTTATCTTGAACTATATCATCTATCGATATAGAATACCCTCATCGATTGTGACTAACAATGGGGGTCAATTTAAAAACAAAGACATGGATGACTTGTGTCTTCAGTTCAAAATCACTCAACACTATTCATCAATCTATTACCCTCAAGGTAACAGATAGGCTAAAGCATCAAAAAAAACTATTTTGAAAATCTTGCATTGGACAGTGAGTAAATCATGAAGAGATTGGCACATACAAATAAATCTGGCATTGTGGGCTTACTGAACTAGCATCAAAACACCAAATGGCACAACTCCTTTTGCACTAGTTTATGGTCAGAGGTAGTATTACTAGTTTAAGTAGAGATTCCATCACTAAGGGTATCATTCAAACTGTTGGCAATTTGGCTGAGTTAGATATCAAGTTGTTGTCATTATGGAAACATATAATCAGTGTGAAGATTACACTATGACATAAAGCATTTATGATAGAGTGCAAGTAAAATTGTCCAAGTACAAGAAGTATTTTCTAGTCTAACCAAAGACAGTTTTGGATAGTGATGTTGATAGAAGTGGGTTTAGTGCATGCACACTTGAACATGGATAATTCTATGTATGAAAAAGACACATCTAGAAGCACAAGTCTGTACAGCATGTACAAAAGAAGTTATTACAAATTTACCAAAATAGAGTTAGAGCCAATTGAGCATAGTAAGAAGATAGAAAAAGTAAAATAGTTAAGGGATTATTTTGTTTATCAAAATAATGACTTAACCATACAAGGGATGACATCCTAGATGTTAACTCTTGGGTAGCAGAAGTTAGTTTTGAGTTTATGATTTGTCAAGCCGACTGTAAAGTTATTATTCTTAATAACTTGTATAAATGTAAGAAATATGTAATGTATAGACATATGCTCAATGTGATAAGATATTGTAATCATATGATGTGAAGATATATGTTGTAAAAGAAAAGAAAGAAGATTCAAGTATATGAAAGTGAAGAAGCTAGAAAGCTAAATCAGAATAGGAAATCTATTCGGCAGTAGTAAAAGGTTAAGTACCTTACCTTTTTGTAAACATATATCACTGTACATTACATGTTTGGGTAGTGAGCTCATCTTTTAATCATTCTATTTTGTATACCAAATCTTAGCAGGCTTGAGGCTTCTAACAAGGCCTAGAATCCTTTAATCAGGACATAAACACTATATGTATGTAATAGACTCCTAACAAGGTCAACATCCTTAACATGATACTTTTGATTAGTGGATCACTTGTGGGTATCATCCCCACCAAGGTTTTCCCTTGGCTAGGGTTTCCTTGAGAACAAACATGGTGTTATGGGTTCATTTACTTTATTGCTTTGCATGTTATTTAGTTTACTTTTTTTTTCAAGCATCAGGTTAATTTTCTATATCCATAATTGGGCAAAAGTACAAGTTTGTAGAATACTGATTCACCCTCCCCCCTCTCAGTATTCCCTATTTCTAACAATTGGTATCAGAGCTCAGTTACTCGAAAGAAAGTTATTTAGAGAAAGCCTAGCAGCTTGAGTAAGATCTCTATGGATATGGATCAATTACAGAAGAATCTTGAAGAAGCTCTTGAATAGATTGATATTCTTACTGAAGAAAGAGATACCCTAAAAGGGAAATATGATGATGCAAAGAACTTCATTGAGAAGCTAAAAGAAAACCTAGAAGAACTGAAATCAAAGAAAGAACCTTCAATACAAATTGAAGATTGTGATGAAATTTCAAAGCTGAAGAAAGAAAATGAGATCCTTAAATATGAATTAAACATTGTAGATCTGAAGTTAAGTTTGAAAAATGGAAACAACAAGTATGAATCAAATCTGAAATCTAAAAATGAAGATCTGAAGTCTAAACTTTGTAAAGTGACATTTGAACTTGAGAAATCCAAATCACAGTATGTTGAACTTGAAAAGTACAACACAATTGTGAAAGGAGAACTGACACAGTCTAAACAACATCTTGAGAAACTATATTCCACCAATGAAAATATTCATGAATAAATATCTTATCAGAAGTCATTTTATGATAAAAATCATCTTGCATTTAACTCATCTAAGATAAGTGAAGAAAGAAAGGAACTAGATCTGAAAGTCTCTCAGAACAAAGATGAAAAGAAACTTGATGAATCTAACAAATCTGAAGACATACCTAATCCACCTAAAGAAGATGAACCACCCAAAGATATAAAAAGAGAATTCAAAGGTAGATTTTTTTCATGTAATACTTTTAGTCATATGAAGAAAGATTGCATAGGTAAGCAATTCAAATATCTCAATGGTTATTGTTATAATTTTCATAGTTTTGGACATAGACTTATTCATTGTAAGAAGCCTAGATCTAATGATAATAATAGTAGTAGAATGTTTAGAGATACCAACCATGCAGATAAGAGACCTGCTGAAGATATGAATAGAAGAAGTGGAGTTATGTGTTATAGATGCAGCAATATTGGACACATTGCCAAGAATTGCAAATCAAAAATCAATCAAACAGGATCGAGATATGGAAACAATGGAGTAGTTTTCCAGATATGTAACAAATTTGGTCATACAACAAGATTTTGCAAAATGAATAACAAGAGAAACCCTAATCCTAGAAACTACACAAAAATAAATGAGAATGCAAGCAACAGTTAGAAAGGATGTTGTAGTGATTCTGAAGAAATGAAATTTGTTAAAGCCATAGATCAAGTAGACACCCTCAGTACACAAGGTAATCATACAGGTGAAGTATCTGATAGTAAGTATGAAACACTTCCTAGCCCATCTCAAAGAACTTAATTCATAAAGAATGTATTAGAGTAGGAACTTAGGATAATTTATAAATTAGTATAGAATGAATTGAGTCTTGCATAGTTAATGTAAGGTAGTGTGTGATGTATTGATACTATGGTTAAGAGAGCATGAGCTAATATGAATGTATGCAAGTTCACGAGAAGTATGAAGTTTTGTAGGAAAGCAGGAACAAATTTTTGGAAAGAAGAGGCAAAAGAATTGAATGCGATGTCAAAATCTTGAAAGATTGAAAGGTTAAAAGCTTATGATCAGTATTACTTGATCATTCAAGTGACTACAAGTGATAAGAAGATCAATGCAATGGTGATTGAGATTAGTTTCTAGGATTTGGTAAATAATATCATGACGGATCTATGCAAAGCCCTAAATCATGAAATTGAGGTATTTTACTAAGCAATTCTATCAAGAAGTTAAATTTTTTTGCAGAAGTCATGGATGTATCACTTATTCATCATGTAAGGGATATTGTTAGACTTTGAGTTAAAAGGAAACTAGTAGAACCCTTAGAAGAAGACCCTAGTCTTGCATTATCTTTCATACCAAATGGAGTTTTACATTTAGAAGATGTAAGAGGTTATTTAAGATGCAAATTTGAAACCCTAAGTGAGAGTAACGTGACTAAGGAATATGAGAAGTTATATAATTAGGATATGTCATTGAAAGAAGGATTTGAACATTTGAAGGATAATGAAATTGTAAAGTATTCACTGCACTATGAATTTGATGATGATGAATGCACTAAAATCATCTTAAGTAGAATTCACAATGGGAAGTTTTGGCTAGATGACAGAGTGATAGATATCACTGCAGACTTAATTCATGAGGTAATCAGTTTGTCTAAAACTAGATTCATACCCTTTAATGAGAAAAATGTGAAGAAGACTATATTGGACAACATCAAGTCATCCTATAATGGTAGAGGGATAGTAATCAACAAGATATTACAAGATGATGTTAGATTTGTTTGCAAGATCTTAACATCTAAGTTTTGTGCAAACTCTAGAGAAGATGACATGGCAGTTGGAATGGTTCACGCAACATAGTTGATGTGCATTGATAAAGTTCAAATAGATATGTGTGAAATATTAAGAATTTAGTTGTTTGAGAACCTTGAGAAGATAAAGAAAACCAAGAAATCACAATTGAGATTCGCTTCCCTGATTACATACATGTTTTTTCATTTATTAAGAAGATTTCCATACACTATTGGAGATGATTGGAATGATAATAGGACTATTATAGACAGAATTAGCAAAGTGTATCTGAGACACCCTATTGATAAGGTTAATGAGAGTGCAACCTTGGTAATCAAAACATTTCTAAATCAAATGAAGAAAAGGTCAAGGATTCCACAAGCTATTGTAGAGAAGTATAAAAATGAAATATGTTTTATGGTTGACACTGATTTTACTTTCATTGAAGTAGTTGAACCATGAGTTGAGTGTATTGATCCTCTTGGATATGAAGTTTAAGAAATTGAAGCAGAAGAGTATGTGAATAGATTTCTTAAGAGAAAGCTAGATGTGAATAGTTCTAGATTTGAAACCTATGAGGAGAACTTTAACTCTGCAAAGTCTCTGCATCAAGATAAATTGGCCAAAAAGAGAGTTGATAGCACCATTAAGAAAGTCTTAAGGATACTAGAATGACATAACATGAATTCCTAGTTGTGAAGTAGACTGCAGTAGCAATAAGAGACATTGGACAAAAAGAAGTTTTTTCTATTCCACCCCTTTCATCAATCACAGATCAGATTGAAAATGTTGAGAATTTAGAAAAAGTCATAAAAGTTGAAGAGGTACAAGAAACAAGGAAATCAATTAGAACCTCCACCACTCAACTAGCTAAGAGTAAAGGAAATGGCAAGTGGGCCAGGAAAGAGACAAAAAAAATATTTACCCCAGTGCAAAGGAAAGTATCTGAAGTAAAAGATGATGAAGAAACTAGATATAGAAAGAAGAAATGGAAACCGAAGATAGAGAAAATAAATGCCCTAATCATTAATGATGGAGATTTCTCTAGGACGAACAAATACTATGAGATGTATAGCTATTCTAAGAAGTTGAACTTAGAAAATACAGTTGTCAGGCATATGATTTTGGCTGATAATAAGTTTGACAGTATTCAAGGAAAGATTCCTGATGAATTGTTTGAAAAGCTAGTGACCACAAAGAAAAGAGCAACAGAAGAAGATAGAAACATAAGAGAAAACTATGTAAGGAAGCTCTATGACATTAAAGGTGAAGATCATTTCAAATAAAGTTTGAAAGATCTTAATACTCATTTGAGAATGAAAAGGAGAACCATCTTGATAATGAGAGGAAACTATGAGGAAGTTAACAACAAAATTGAATAGGCAACTATAAAGGTAATGACCTCAGGCCCTACTAAGCACACAAGTGCACCAGATCAAGGATTGGAAGCTAAGAAATAGAAAATTCCTGCACTGTCACTACCACCATCAATCAACATTGAAGCTAAATCAATGAATGTGGAAGGAACTAATATCATTTTGGAAAGTGAAGATAACCCATTCAGTAATCTTGAGGACATTGGTGACAATTTGGCTATGGAACAACAAGATATGACAGTGAATGAGGAAGAAAAGGATATCAGACAAGAAGAAGAAGTAGAATAAAATCAAATAGAAACACAAGCTAAAACAAAGGTAGCAAGATAGGAAGAAACACGAGCACAAGCAGAAATTAGTCTTACATCCAAGGTAATGATAGAGAAGCCACAAACTAAATCCATCTTTGCTAGTCTTGGACAAGAAGTTGATGATGATGATCAAATAGAATTGATCTCATCTCTGAATAAAATCATTGGGAAGAACAAGAAAGTTAAAAGACTTGAAGGATCACTGATTGAAGTAATAGAAAAATTGTAGAATGTTATAATGAGTCAAACCAATGAGGCAAATCCACAGGTCAAAGCAAAGGAAGTTGTGAAAGCATTTGATAGTGAATTCACAAATCTATTAGACATGGCTATAGTAAAAGCACAAGCAGCCTATGAAGACAAATATTTCAAGATATATGTCAGAATATCAGAAATGAGATTGATAATCTTGATATTTGCATAAAAGAACTGAGAAGAAGCTTGGAGAAAGGAAAATCTCTATATAAACAATGTAAAAAATTGGAAGATCTTGTATCAGAAATAACAAATAAGATGAAAGCAAAAGAGGCATAAATTTAGATAGCAACAAATCTATTAGCAAGTCTAAATGTGAAGATATCTGATGTTGAGAAAAGAATAAGTAAATTGTATGATGACATAAGGATTCTAAGTGATGAAAAGGAAAATAAATTGAAAAGATTTTCTCTATTAAGAGAGCATATTTCAATTAAGATTAGTATTCTTGAATGTCAATTGGAAGAATATCTTACCTCTAAGACATCTTATGAGAAATTTCACTATGCTAACCTTAAGGCATGTGAAATAGCATCTTATGGCTTATGTGTAGTTCTTAGTGTTTCAAAAACTATTAAGAAATCATGGGAGAAAGAGTTAGAGAGCATAAAGATAAATTTTGCAGATTGTGTTGCAAGCCTACCAGCTTTGCAATCTTGAATCCAAGGTAAACATTTTTTGTTGAAGAGTTTTGGCACCCTTTTTTGTCATTGTTGTCAAAGGGGGAGTAATAGAAAAAAATTATGAATTGTATAGATAGTATGATATATTGTATAGAATGTATGGAGGCATACTCCTAGGGGGAGTATAGATATTCTATAGATATTTGGAGATATAAGTATACTGAAGAACTTTTGTTATGGCCATAATTTTGAAGTTTTGTATGACTTAGCCAATTTTCTCATATGTTGCCACCAATGACAAAGGGGGAGATTGTTGGAAATTTGGATAAGTTAGATATCAAGTTGTTTTCATTATGGCAACATATAATTAGTATAAAGATCGAACTATGACATAAAGCATTTATGATAGAGTGCAAGTAAAATTGTCTAAGTACAAGCAATCTTTTCCAGTCTAACCAGAGATAGTTTTGGATAGCAATGTTGATAGAAGTAGGTTCAGTGCATGCACACTTGAACATGGATAATTCTATGTATGACAAAGATACATCTGGAAGCACAAGTCTGTACGGCATGAATGGAAGAAGTTTTTGCAAATTTACCAAAACAGAGTTAGAGTCGATTGAGTAGAGTAAAAAGATAGAACAAGTAAAATAGTCAAGGGATTATTTTTTTTATCCAAATAATGACTTAACCATGCAAGGGATGACATCCTAGATGTTAACACTTAGGTAGCAGAAGTTAGTTTTGAGTTTATGCTTTGTAAAGTTGACTGTAAAGTTATTATTCTTAATAACTTGTATAAATGTAAGAATTATGTAATGTGAAGACATATTCTCAATGTGATAAGATATTTTAATGATATGATGTGAAGATATATGTTGTAAAATAAAAGCAAGAAGATTCTATATATGAAAGTGAAGAAGCTAGAAAGCTGAATTAGAATAGGAAAGTTATTCAGCAGTAGTAAAAGGTTAAGTACCTTACCTTTTGTAAACAAATATCACTGTACATTACATATTTGGGTAGTGAGCTCATCTTGTAATCATTCTATTTTGTATACCAACTCTTAGCAGGGTTTGAGGCTTCTAAAAAGGCCTAGAGTCCTTTAATCAGGACAAAGAGACTATATGTATGTAATAGACTCCTAATAGGGTCAACATCCTTAACAAGATACTTTTGATTAGTGGATCACTTGTGGGCATCATCCCCACTAGGGTTTTCCCTTGGCTAGGGTTTCCTCGAGAACAAACATGGTGTTATGAGTTCATTTACTTTATTTCTTTGCATGTTATTTAGTTTACTTTGTTTTGCAAGCATCAAGTTAATTTTCTATATCCATAATTGGGCAAAAGTAAAAGTTTGTAGAATACTAATTCACCCCTGCCTCTCATTATTCACTATTTCTAACATAAACATCTAGTCACAGATGAGGACTATAGAATCTCTAGACTACAAGAGCTAGAATTTCTAGATGAATCAAGACAATGGGCATTTGATCATCTCAAAGTCTATTAAAAGAGAATGTCAAGAGGATACAACAAAGAGGTGAAACCAAGAATTTTTCAGGTAGGAGATCTAATTTTGAGAGAGAATCCTAAAAAATCAACAAAATCGAGAGAAAAAGGGAAAATTTGAACCCAACTGGCTAGGTCCCTTTGTCATCACAACATCATTTAGATCAGGAGCCTATCAATTGGATACACTGAAGGGAGATGTTTTACTACATTGAATAAACACTCTACATCTAAAAAGGTTTTATGTCTAACATTATTATGGTAACATGTGTACAATGAAAAGAGTTCCTAAAAAAAGTACAAAAACAACAAATATTGATCCTGAAAAAAATTAAAAACAATAGAAAAAGTCCTGAAAAAATGACCATCTTGGTGAAAACCTGGTAAATAGGCACCTTGGTGAGTCCAAAAAAAATAGAAAAAGAAAAAGTACAAATAAAATTGGAAAAGAGAAAAAGTGTCTTGGTGAAAACTTGGTAAACAAGTGCCATGATAGGAAAATAGAAAAGTTTGGCCAAATGGTGAAAACCTGGTAAACAGGCACTACTTGTAATCAATGCTCTATCTATCAAGACAATGCTTGAATGCTTGGCCAATGTAAATTTTAGTTTGTACATATCTTTCAGTCACTTTCATGACAAGCCAAATCCTAGAGCATACTATCAGAAAATTGTATCTTCCTAAGGATGGAATCTGTCTACATTAAGGTCCTAGGTAAACTATTTTCCTAGGGGACAATGATCAAAGTCACACATGTCACAAAGTTGCTTAGTCACTGTTAGGACTTTCTGTTAGGGTTTCTCTTATCCCTAGTCTGCAATAGATGTTAAAATATGAAAACTAAGGTATTTCTTAATGCCACCAAAAAATAGTATTTCTTAATACTCGAACCTAAAAAGTGTTCCTAAACACTATGTCATGATGATAAGGGTGTTTCTAAAGACTAAAAAGGTGAGACACTTATTGATGAAAGAAAAAATATATGATTGATAATAAATTTTGTGTGTTTGCAAATTAACCAAAAGTGTTCCTAAATACTATAATCACAATTGTTTGTTCTTAAGGAAAATACATTGATTATAATAAAGAAATAATGAGTTTTTTTTAATTATCAATTTTTTATTGTTATGTTACCTTGAGTGACTCGATGATGTCTAAAATGGACTAGAGAAACAAGGATTGGGGGCATAACATTTTCTTTATCTTCTATTTGTGGTGATAAATCTAATGATCTAAGGTGATCGTATGGAATGGGTGTCTATGATAAGTGCCTCCATCATGATTGGAATGCCACATATACCTTGACATGTTTCCTATGAAAGCTTTAGTGAGGTTGGATTTATTTTCTTGCCTATTTTAAACTAAAATGAAAAATTACTTCCTAGTAAGGTGCATAATAAATCGAGATAATACCCAAGGATATGAATATAAAATGAAAGGTCATTGCCGGTATACATATATATTATGCACCAAAAAAAAAAAGAAAGGTTTATATCAACAAGAAGTAACTGATAGAACATTTTAGCCTATATGCTTTAATGCTTAGGTTCAATTTTGATAGAATGAATGAAAGGGAAGTATACATATTTTCATGATTACTAAGCCTATCAGTGAAAATTGTACTAACCTATGAGGTCTCAATTACAAATGCTCTATGATGATAATTGATCCACTTTGAATAAATAGTGACTATCCTAAGTGTCTTAGTCTAGGTGCATTTCATTGTTAATTGCATTAAGGTTCATTTTAGTTGCATTTTCATATTAATTTGCATTTGATTCATTTAGATGCATTTCATATTTTTAGTTGCATTGAAATTCATTTTTTAATTGCATTCATTTTAATATAGTTGCATTCATTTTAAATTGCATCAGTATGAATGTGTGAATTCAATTAACTAAACATCATATATATTTGAAAATTCTAAAAACATAACCATATTCCAAGTTTGACCAAGTACATCATATCATCATAAAGAACTTAAATGAAATGACTGAGTATGTATTACTGATATCCATTCACCTACATAATCATGTCAGTACCATAAATATGCGTACATAATGCATCCATAATCATTCATACATAAATAAAATTAAGATGTCCTTACATCACATCACATTACATCTCATACATATATGTGCATGCATAAAACTAAATATTGCATGCATCACATAATTTTGCATCCATACATCCATAAAGCATGGAAAATAAAAAACATATGCATATATATCAGTGAAATAATATCATGATGTCACGATATCATCATCATCTAATCTAATCATCATGACCAAGTATCAACATGACATCAATATTCAAAGCATGAGAAACATATCAGATATTACAACACATGTGTAGAAATTAGAAAACATCAGAGATGAGAAACATAAATCAAATAAACAATCAATAAATCTTGAGTCATCAGTATATCAGAAGCATCACAATATCAATGAATCATAGCATAAAAATTATCACAGTATCAACAAGACAAAGCATCAGTGTATCAATATCAAGAGTCCAAAAGAGACATCATAATATACATCGATAAAAAATGGTACATAGTACAAGATAGATCAGTGAGGTACAATATAGTCTATGTGATAAAAAAATATGAGCAATATACAAAAGATCACATCTGGATGACACCCTCATCCTCGCGTGGGGGATTGGGAGGAGCATCTGCTCTTCCTAGAATGGGTGGAGGCATGGTACCCTCTAACTATTATGCAATAATAGAATACAATGGGGCTCTCTACATAGAAGGTACAATAATGCAATACAAAGAAAAGTAATAGGTGGCCCTCTATCCCTGATGGGTGGTTGTGTGAGCGTGTTCATCTTGGTCTACTATGATCTCAGCTAACTATGCATTTCTCTCAGCAAGACATGCTCTAAGGGTGGCTACTTCCAGACATAGCGTGGCCCTATCCTTCTCACACTGTGATAATGGGTCACCATCACCACCTGCTAGAGGATCTCTCTGAGCCTACTAATCTCCACCACCACTACCCTTGTTGTTTCTCTCTACTATTGAGCTTGCTAATCATGGTGTAGGAGTGGGCCTATATCTCTATATGGCACGTGAACTCTTAGCCTCCTCTACCGACTCTGCTAGCCAAAATCCCCACTTGGTGCTCATCACCTACCACCAACATCTCCTCCACCACCATATCCTCCTCCACCTCCTCCTCCATCTCCTCCCCCTCCATCTTTGTGTCCTCCGCAAGAACCATCTCTACCTCCCTCCCTACCTCAATCCCTACCCCTACCCCCATTACTACCACTAGCAGCTTGACCTCGGCCACCACCCTCATCAATGGGATCATAATCAAGTGTATCCTCAAGGGGAGAAGAAATCTCATTAGGTGAAGTGAATCTAGGATATAGATGCTAAGAATAATGGGCATAACACCCATCAATAATACTGCCATTTGTCACCTCTTGAAGATAGTCCCACGATACTAGAGCCATCTATGATATCTCATGTAGCACAGTCTCATATATAAGGAGAGACCCACCATTGTGCCTCCTCATCACAAATCTAGGCTTAGATGGCTATTCCTGTGGCATGTCCTGTATCTTGCCAAACTGTCTCATGACTTGAGTAACCAAAAATCCCTCAATGATGTATCTAGACCTACCAATCAAATACCGAGATTGGAAAAAAAATGGCATTTGGTGGACATCATAGTGCCACTCCTCATAGTCTAGATAAGGCCTCCATATGACCTATGTGACATCATCTAATACTCAGAGCCAATAGTCTAACTTGCCCAAATGGGGCTACTGTAACATACCACAGTACATAAACTTGACGTCCCTCTGCCTATCTACTATCAGTCATGTGATAGGAATGTGCTCCCAAGCCCAGATCTGTAGTACTATAATCCCAATGATCATGGTGTGTGAGTGCTAGTAGACTATCTCATGAAGCTCCCTATACATATGAGCTAGAATGTAGCCCCCCCATGCAAAACAATGAGGCAACTAGATCATCTCCTTGATGACTCTAGACCAGCCATAAATGAAGCCATGCTAGCCATGGTCAGGCATCATAAGTCCTCCTATCAATATTTCCAATTACACATAAGGTTGCTCATAGTTGGCCACCATGTGGTCCCAACACAAATATCTTCATGCAATAGCATCATTGTGAAATAAACCCTGAGCGTCCACCATCGCCACAGTGGCTCTGGCCTCATACTCAATGCGTGACCCCATCATAGGAACATGAAGAATCCACCAGTTGTCCTCTGAAGTCACTATCATCTCTCTAATTGGAAGGTGAAAGGTGTTATGCTTCGAGTGCCACCTCTTAGCTAGGGCAGTCAATAACCCATGATTTACCTGAATGTCAGGTAAATCGGCCAAGCTCCATAGGCCACATTGAGCTATAACATGCATCTCTATAGGAGTGAGATGCTCATGCAAATATAAGACCTGTGTAGTTCAAGGTGATAAAAAAGAGACAACACTAAATTGTGCATGCACAATAGAAAAAAAAGGGGTACTATGTCAGCATTAGACAAGAGAAATTAATGGAAAAATACCAAAAAATTTCAAACAGACAAGTAAAGTTGGCTCAAAAATCTAAAAGGACCATATGCGATCCTGGATCTTGGATGTGATTCAAGAAACTTGGGATGTGACACCCTAACTACATGCAATCCAAGAAATCTAGGATGTGATTCAGAATCTGAATGCAACCATGTTTTTACCAAATGCAAAAATCTGGTTAAAAGACCTTGAATTTGGACAAAATTAACCTGATGTGACCCAATAGGGTGCAATCCGGGAAATACAGGATGTGATTCAGAATTAGGTGAAAAATCAGATGTGACATGGGTTTGACCGGGTGTGATCCTGCATATGAGATGCAATCCTAAACTCTTTTCTCTATAAAAAGCATGAAAAAAGTAGGAAATTAAATTTTCAAATTTGAATGGAAGCTTTATAGGGTACTCACAAGTGCTGCATAGTGATCAAGTTGGTCATGGTGTCGAGCAAGCTCAAATCGGTGATGCTCAGTTAGGAACACCATTTTGTCTCTCAAAGCTCAAAAATAGAAATGGTAAAAAGTCAAAATGAATAGTAAAATGACCCTTTTGGACCTACTTAAGCCTCCTAAGGACCTCGGTGACCTAGGCCACATTCATGACATTATGTCACAGAAGCTTCATATCGGGACCGAAATCAAAATGGGTCATCTATATCACTTAAATGCAGTAAAAATGATGTTACAAAGCAAAGTCAACCTTCAAAGTGCAGAAGTTAACTATGGCCAAATTACAGTCAAACAAGGGAAAAATGAGTAGAAAGGATACCACAAACATGGCAAATCAGTTCAATAATGATTATCACTCAAATCAATGGTCAAAAAAATTCAAAGTTTAGTCAAACATACTTTACAAAAGCTGCACAAAGCATAATTAATGCACACAAAGCTTACCAGGAGTTGTGAAAAGTGAATTTCTCAATCATGCATCAAATTTTCAAATCAGAATATTGATTAAACACAAGTCAAACTTGGTCAACTCTTATATTTTCTTGGTCAAACTTGGTCAAATAGTGTTCTTTCAACACTAAAATTGATCCTAATTTCTTTCTAACACTTTCTAAATGATTTATGCTTGATCCAGATCCATTTCAATCACTGTAACATTTCCTAAATTCTTGAAAACACTAATTTTATCAGAATTTATTTCAATTTTGGTCCCGAGGGGCATAATCATACTAAAATTCAAAATTTTCCAACCAAATTCTTGACCACCAAGGGCATGACAGTTATCTGCAATCAAGTTGATGATGTTAACCTTTACGACATTGACCAATTTCATTGCTTCAAATCAAATTGTTTATTTTCCATCATATTCAGTTACTGCAAATTAAATTTAACTGAAAGTTATAATCTAAATCTCTTATCAATTTTTGTTCAATCAAACTCAAAATCGGTATGGTCAATTCTTGTTCAATCAAGTTCAGAATTGATGACCTTTTGGATCATCTAGGATTCCGTTCGATCAAGTTTGGAGTTCTTGAATTCAAAGTAGTTCTTTTTACTGCTCTCTAAATATTTTAGAGTGGATTTACTACTCTCTAAATCTCCTTAAATCAGAGTGGTCCTCACTGCTCTCTAAATCACTTGAGTTCAGAGTGGTTCTCGCTACTCTCTAAATCTCCTAAAATCTATCAATTCTACTGAATCATGTCTTAAATCAGATTTTCTTTGAATCCCTGTGTTGTTCGCAAAGAAACTCAAAGAGGGGCAAATATAATCACCTAAAATTGGGCTAATAAAACCTAAGGCCCTATTTGTCCTAATTGAAGATAAAACTCCTAATTGTGTTAATTTGATTCTTGATTATTAACATAATTCATTAAATTTGATAAAATCAATAGAATATCATAAATCAAGCATTTATTATCAATAATTGATCAAAAATCACTTTGATTACCTCTAAGCCTAATTAATTAAATGAAACACATTAAATATATGGCTAGAGTAATTAATCAATAGAAATGAATAAAAACACTCCAAAATGACATGTCACCTCTCAAGGGGACAACAAAGACATCTTAAACCAATGATAGCTCATCACATGGATCACTCACATGGATCAAGCTTGGAAGCATCTCAACCATTCATCAAGGATGTATCTCAACTGTCCAAATTCTCAAGATTCTATAAAAGAAAAATTTTCAAATCTCAAAGGACTTCTTGCTAATAGTTAATTTTAATTTCTTGATAATAGGTTGACAATTGTTAAATTGAATTCATACTTACATGTTGTTCATTTGATTTCATAGCTAATTAGAAAATATCTCAATTCACTTAATAGTTAATAAATCAATGGATTTCTTGAATGAATTTGATGTTTTAGCTTCATATTTGACTTGAATCTCTCATTCTAACATGCATTGTCACTGTTTAGGATCTAATTATGAGAGTAATCTTAGGTTCTTTCCATACTTGTGTTAGTTAGAGAGAAATAATTCAATTTCAATTGTTATGATTTTGATTGCTTTTCATGTACTAACAATTGATATAATGAGTTATTGAAGTGTTGTGTTGCAAGATAATAGGTACCAAAAAATACACACACAATTCATGACAAAGATTATTTCATATCATCCTCTTACCCAAGAGAGGAGAAACTATTATGAAAAAAATATGAACTAGTTTTGAAGCTAGGAAGAGAATCTCCACCTGAGATAGCTCTTCACTTTTTGAAATTACTATCCTCATTCTTAGCACACCTAGAAGGTTTGTGAGAGAAACACAAAGACTATGAAGTATAAATAGTAGATACTTTCTAAGGAGTGTAGGCCCATGGGGTCTGAGAAGCACTTAAATAGTAGTATCTTTCCCTTGATAGACATGGTTTGAAACCGAAATAGATGGTGTAGATACTGTCTGTGCTGATAGAGCTATTAGATAATTGAGAGGGGGGTGAATCAGTTAAGTTTACTTATCCTATAGTCCTAAGTACTCTTAGATGTATAAAAAAATTCTAACAAATAAACTTAAATATCTCGGTAAACACTTGACTGTGTCTTTCTAATTCATTTACCAAATTACAATTAAATCAACTAGTATATACCAATAAAACCACTAATTGTAATGTGTAAAGTAAAATAATAAATCATCACATCCATACACATAAAAAAATTGATTTTTAACATGGAAACCTTGTTAAGGGAAAAACCACCTATGACCGATATCTAAAATAATTTCACTCTTCTGAAGTGAGCTTGGTTAAGATCCAACCCTGTTAAAAGTTATGAAATACACTGTAAGGTGTGACCTTTTTAGAGGCTTTATCACTAACTGTTATCCATGACCATGCATTCACTTGGGTCAACAAGAAAATAATCAACATTTGTTGAATTCGATAAAGAAATAAATAAAGACTATTAAGTCCCACTCGGTTAAGATATTTTGTCTGTAGCAATGGTTAGAATGAAATAGTGAATGATCTAATTTAAATACAACTGTATATACATTTCTAGATTTGAATAAAACTTCCTTTGTAGATATTTAGATCTATGCTAAGCTCTATATACCTCTATCCATTATAATCTCTTCAATTTCTTTCTATCGTCCAACTCTATTCTTCTTGGTTAATCTCCTTTTCCTGACACTCGGTGTAGTCTAGAGAATTGCTCAATTCTCACTTCAACCTATATGCCCAAATTCACATGAATAGAATACTTCATTTTAAATCTCTTGTCCCCTTATATAGACATGACATAGGACTTGGCTCATTGTTACTAACTTGTTGTCTCAAAGCTCCCATATCACCAAACAAGTCACTGTCTAAACCCCTAAATTATTGATTTAGACTTTTTTCTTTGAGCTCATTGTTCTTTGTTTTTCTCATGAGTTATTGTCTCTCCATGAGTAGCTCATAAATTTTCTTCTCTTGCTCCTTTCTTTAGCAATTTCTAGCAACTATTCATGCTCTTTTTTTCTTAAAGCGATAACCTCAACAGGCAATTTCTCAGAGTCATAAGAAGAAGTCTCAACAGAAGAAGTTTCTCTTGGTTGGTCTAGACTTTCACATGCAGAAAAAAACCCTACATCTATGAATTCATCTTCCTGAGAGGGGTTAACTACATCAAGATATGTTCTCCTAAGAGTCTCAAGATTTTTAGAAGAAGAAGAGGCTTCCTTAGGAATAGGTATTGAAACTCACTCTTTGGAAGGTCTTGGAGAATTTGGATTAAATAAACCCCTCCTAGACCATTCTTTTCTACTAGGTGTGTGAAGTTCATCACATATATTACATTCTGGGTGATCCCTATAATACGACCTATTATATCTTTGTTGACTCATGGTATTTTAAACAAAATACATACACAAATTTCTTGATGCTAAACCAGCAACTAGTAAACACAAATTTTAGAGTCACCACCCACAGAAATTGTGGGGATAAATTGTTGAATATTGCTAATGCATGGGATGTTGATTAATACATTGAGTATGTTTACATACTACGTTACTAAATGGGCATTCATATTGTTGTCATTTTTGGTTTGTCACTTGTATCAACATATTTTTATGTGAAGAGTATAGGTTGAGTATGACAATGTATAGACACTGTATGAATAATTTAGAACATGTGAAGATAGATGAGAGATTAGGAAGATGTTGTGATCTTATATCAAAGATTGCATCATGTAAAGTTTCATATTGAAAGAGTTACAGATGTTTTGGCGAGGACTAGTTCCTCGATAGTGACAGTGGAAGCTGACATAGTGAGTCTTTGTGTTTTTGGTATATCTTAAAGATGATATGGAGTAAGTCTATGCAAGCATAGGAGATGAAAGACAAGGCACTGAAGGATGTTAATTTATTAGCACAAGGTATAGAATGTTAGATGATGTTAGATGTGATATGTGGTCAGGAGAAGACTTATTTTGGGAGCTGACTTCATAGGTGTAGTGTTGACACAAACAGGGACCAGGAGGGGCCAAATAATGGCACACCCTACAGATCCACCCTTCTTAGAAACATGCAAAAGAAAACAACAACATAGTGGGAGAGAGAAAATGCAAGATCATTCATATATTATCTTCAAATAGATTCATACATGTCAGGCTATAAGGCCTTCCCAGTTATAGCTAGATATTACAATGAATTATAGAATTCCTCAAACATGCAAGCATATGCAAAAAAATCTCTCATCTTCTATCTTCTTATCTCCATCAAGAACTTCTCCTAAACTCTAACCAAACAACTACATTTATACAAGAGGCTACTGAACTGAGTCAGCCTTCAGATCTACAACCAATGGAAGGAATGGTCAGATCTAGAACCACATGCTTCCCAGTGATGGATACCAACATTAAATCCATGACCCATACTAAATGCACAAGTCATCCTCAATAGGAACTCAAAATAAACTACTCGATAAGCAAGGATGACCGAGCAACAAACAAGAAATGTCGAGCGCTAGTGAAACAATTTGTGTAAAGTTGTGGAGTTTATCAAGTTGCAAAAGGAGTAAGTCAGAATATTGGATTGTATACACTGATTGTTGTACCTAAGAAACTTTGGATTGACATCCGTATGGATTTTATTCTTGGCTTACCAAAGATAGTAAGAAGTAATGATTCTATATTTGTTATTGTGGGTTGATTTTTAAAAATGGCACATTTTATACCTTGTAGAAACACATCAGATGCAATACATGTAGTAGATCTTTTCTTTAAGGAAATTGTTAGGTTGCATGAATTATAGAGGAGTATTATCTCTGACTGAGATAGAAAATTTACTGGATACTTTTGGAAGACTCTTTGGAGAAAGTTGGGTACTGAGTTGAAATAAAGTTCTACATTTCACCCAAAAACCGATGGACAAAAAGAAGTTGTGAACAGAAGCTTGGGAAATCTTTTGAGATGTTTAGTTGGAGACATACTAGGTAATTAGGATTCTATATTTTTATAAGAAGAGTTTTCATACAATAATTCAGTGAATAGGAGTACTAGAAAAACACCATTTGAGATTCTGAATGGCATACAACTGAGAGGTATATCTAATTTGAGAGACATTGATGATGAAAGAAAGAGAAGTGTTGAAGGAGAAAAAATTTTTGAGTACATGAAGACATTGCATGAAGATGTGAATCTTAAACTAGAAAAGATTAATCAGAAATACAAAGATAGAGATGATAGATCAAGAAGACAGAAGACTTTTGATATTGGTGATGAAGTGATGGTTCATTAGAGAAAAGGTAGATTTCCTGTTGGAACATATGGGAAGCTGAAGATGAAGAAGTTTGGACCTTGCAAGATTCAGAGAAAATTTGATAGTGGAAATGCATATGAAGTTGATTTACCTGATGACATAGATATATCACCTATATTCAACATTACTAATTTATATGAGTTTCATGAATCTAAAGAAGACAGGGCAATATCGACAGATTATCCTAAGAAGTAGAATGAAGAGGTTGAGCACATTTTCGAACAGAGAATTGGTAAAAGAACAAGAGGTAAAGGGTATATGGAATATCTGGTAAAGTGGAAGAATAGACCAATTGAAGATAGTTCATGGATTTCACAATTTTAGTTGGATGTAGCTCAGATTGTACCTACTGAATGATTCGGAGAATCATTTTCAAATAATCCCAGATGTCTGATGCAGGAGAATCTTAGGTCCTTGGCAATCCTTTGTCACCAAAAATATTTTCAAGTTTGTCTGTGTTTCTCAGTTCCTACTTTAACTGAGTTGGCTC
Organism: Chamaecyparis obtusa; assembly: GCA_027943335.1. NCBI lineage: Eukaryota > Viridiplantae > Streptophyta > Pinopsida > Cupressales > Cupressaceae > Chamaecyparis > Chamaecyparis obtusa. Next base: position 1,491,384 of record BSBK01006215.1, read on the forward strand.
GGTAGTTGGTCAGTTTCCTTTGGTTACTGAATCTCCTCTTTCATATTGACAAGTTCTACCCAAAAAAATATGACAAAAATCCATAAGCATGATATCACATAACACATTATCATATTACTTTCCAATCTTTAAATTCACATAACATTGTTCACTTACCAGGAGTGTATGCTCATCTTTGATCCATGAAATATGATAGGGCTTTGAATGTTCCAACCTTTTCAACTAAAACTTTGTGACCATTTCCTCAGATGCTAGATTCTTTGAGCTACCACTGTCAATGATTACCTTCCAAACTTTGTCAGAAACTCTACATCTAGTCTTGAACAAACTTTTCCTTACTGGATCTTCCTTTTTTCTTTCATTCCATAGTTCTCTTCTTACCATTAAGTTATTTTCCTTCTCAAGTTCATTTGGTGACTCTTCTTGCACCAAAGCATTTCTACTACTACTAGCCTTCTTACTTGCATGTGTGCACTCAAATGATCTATGTCCTTCTTCTCCATAATTGTAACAAGTTCCTCAAAAAATTCCTCTATTATAACCACCTCGGTAGTTGCTACCTTTGCCTCTAGATGAACTTTCACCTTTCCACTCAGTCTTGCCTTTATCCAAAGTTGTGTTTTCTGGTTCAGATCTACTCTTTTCACCATTAGATTTACCTCTTCCTCTAGGGAATCTACCACCTCTACCTCTTTTCCTTTTCTCATGTCTCTTATTAAATTTCTCCTCATTTTTCAATGCAAATTGATAAGCCTCTTCAATGTTCTCCAATTTGACCAAACTGATTTCTTCTTGGATGGAAACTCTCAAACCATTCAGGTATCTAGCAATTATTTCTACATCATGTTCATCATGTCTAGATTTGGTATCTAATCTATATAATTCCTCAATATAATCCTTTACCGAGCTATCTTTCTACTTCAAACTTTGCATTCTCCTAACTAGGTTAATATGATAATCACAAGGTAATAACTTGCCTTTCAATTTATTTACCATCTTATTCCATAACTTGATTTTGTCTTTGCCTTTCCTCTTCTATCCAATTGTAGATGTTTCCACCATAAGGATGCATGCATTTTCAACTTTGTGCTTGCAATTTTCACTTTCTTGTCTTTAGGTACATTCTCATACTCAAAATATTTCTCCATCTCTGTGATCCAGTCCATCAACTCATCAGAATCCAATTTCCCACTGTATTCAGGAGGATTGAAGTGTGGTGTAGACTTCAGATTTGTCAAAGCTTTTAATAATCTTTCCTCACCTTGATCCATCACAGATTTCAACAATCTTTCCCAGCGGTCAAAGAAGGAATTGAGAAACATAGAAAAAATTCAAAATCTTTTTGGTGACACCGGATTGCCAAGGACCCAAGATGCTCCTGCATCAAGTGTGGATTTTATTTTGGCAAATGTAAATTAAGGATATCAGTCCTTAATCATTGTATACTTATTTTAGGTACCATGTGTGTCTTAGCAATAGTTTATGTAATTAGGAAAGCCTAATGGGCCAACCTGATCATGTAGAATGTAATAGGGTATATATGTAAGATATTTTCTTTGGAAAAGATATGTAGAGAATATATGTGATGTAAAAGGAATTGAAAAAGTTGTGAGCTTGTGTCTTCTCGTTGTAGAGGAGATGATTACTAGTGAAATTCATTGGATTTGATCAAGCAAAGATAGTTGTTGTCAGACAATTCAAAAGATTATGTATTTATTCATATACACTTGTTGTGAACAGTGAGTTCTAAAGGTGGATTTAACCTTCTTTAGGTAGTGAGCCTGGGTAGTGAGCCCACCCTTCTTTCTTGACTCCTAACTGGGTCTGTTCTCTAACAAGGACTATGTACTATAATGTTTCAATAAGATCCTAACATGGCTAAATCTTCTAACAAGGATACTATACTCTTAGTACATCATTTCTGGGTGCTAATTCCCATCGAGGTTTTTACCTTTAACATGGTTTCCCCAAGACCAAAATATTGTGTTGTTGTGTTGGCATTCATTGTGTTCATTAGATCTAATATTATTGCTACTCAAAGTTTAAAGTTTAATAATATTTCATACAAATGATTCACCCCCCCTCTTAGTTGTATTGTGGACTATTATTGCTAACAATTGGTATCAGAGCTATTGGTCCTTAGAGAGAAAGATTAAAAACTTGAGGTGATCCTAGAGAAGGCTAACTATAGGAAGGATAGTCTGAAATTTGATCCTAAGAACTTTGGCAGTTGGAAGAAAAAGATGCAAAATCATTTGTTCTGTTTAGGCATTGACTATTAGTTGATCACAAAGAATAACGTAACTATTAAGTCTAAGAATGACTTACCATCAACTACTAAAGATGAGAAGAAAATATTTTCACTTAACATGATTGCAAGGGAAGCATTGATTAGCACATTCTCTGAAGGAGAATTTGCTGAATTTAAAGACTTGGATTCAACATACCAGATTTGGGAAATATTAGAAGCACTATATGAAGGAGACAAGTATACCAAGAAAGAGAAGTTATAGAACTGGAAAACAAAGATGGAGAAGTTGTAAATGAATGAGGATGAAAGCATTAGGGCTTATGTTCAAAGGGTTATAGAATTTTTAGTTGGAATCATAAATTATGGAGGCACTTATGATGAAGAAGAAGTTGTTGTGAAGATCACTAGATCAATGACACTTGATTACAAGTTCAAGGCTATGTCTATTCAAGAAACTATACCTTTGACTCTGAACTTTAGAAGAGAGATGTTGATTGCAAAGCTAACTACCTTTGAAGCTTCTAAATTCAAAGATTTTGTACCTAAAGTTAAATCTACATTTAAAGCATCGGCACATAAGAAGATAATGTCTACACTTCCAAGCACCAACAGTGAGAACCTAAAAGAAGAGCTTGGTGAATATGTTGAGGAATGGGAATAGATACTGGTAGAGGAAAGAAAGATGGATGAACTTGTTGCACTAATTTCTAGAAGAGAAAAGAGAGGTAAGGGTAAATTTGAAGGAAAATTACCTTTGAAATGTTTTTCATGCAATAAGGTAGGTCATTTTGCATCTAGATGTCCTACAAGAGTTCCTAAGTACAAGCCTAATTTTTTCAAGTCTAAGTATTCAAAGGATAAGGAATGTTATTATACTAGTGAAGGAATTTCTAATGATGATGATTTAGATTATGAGGAGATTGGATTTGTTACTATTAGAGATGAACCAATACATGAGGAAAAAGCTTTAGTATCTCATGTTGATAAGATATCTGAATGGATCATAGAAAGTGGTTGTTCACATCATATGACTGGAGATAAAAACAAGTTTGTTAAATTAGTAAAGTATGATGGTGGTGTTGTGAGGTTTAGAGACAATCTTCCTAAACCTATCATAGGAGTAGGATCTAGTACTATCGATGGAAAAACTAATATTGATAATGTACTACTTTTTGATGGAATCAAGCATAACTTATTAAGTGTTGGATAGTTGATGGACAAAGAGTTTTAGTTACAATTCAATGATGGTAAATGTTTTATTATAAGTAAAGTAGGAAAATTGATTGCAACCGGTACTAAATCTAGAGGTAATGTATTTGAATTAAATACATCTGGAGCCTCTTGTTTTATTGCAAAATTAGATGATACTTGGTTATGGCACATAATGTTTTTCCATGCTAACTTTGACAATATTGTGAAGCAACCTCTAACTAAAGTAGTAAGAGATCTAATGAAGATTGTGAAACCATCTAACACTGTATGCAGAGAATGTGTTATGGGAAAATAGACTAGAAGTAGTTACAAAAGAAAATCATATACATCAAAAGAAAAGTTGGAGTTGGTACATACAGACCTATGTGGGCCTACAAGGACAAAATCATACTATGGTGAAAGGTATTTCATACTTTTTGTTGATGAATTTTCTAGAATGATGTGGATTACTTACTTAAAAGAAAAATCAGAAGCATTTGATAAATTCAAGATATTCAAGGCAAAAGTAGAGAATGAATCAAGCCTAAATATAAAAATTTTAAGATCAGATAGAGGTGGAGATTTTTCTTTAGACTTATTCAATTCATACTATGAAGAGCATGGAATACAAAGATACACATCTTCTCCTAGGACTCCATAATAGAATCGGATAGTTGAGCGAAGAAATAGGACTATACTTGATGCTACTAGGACAATGTTTCTTGAATGAAACATATCTCATGTGCATTGGAGAGAGGCTATTGGGAAAATGGTGTACACATTGAATAGAGTTCAAATTAGAGAAGGTAAAAATAAGACCCCTTATGAATTATGGTTTAATCATATTCCTATTGTAAAATATTTCAGAATATTTGGTAGTAAGTGCTATATCAAGAGAGATGATGAGATAGGGAATTTTGATGCTAGAAGTGATGAAGGAATTTCCTTGGTTACTCTACTAAGAGCAAGGCTTACAAATTTTTCAATCTAAGATTAAGAAAAATGATTGAAAGTAAAAATGTGAAGATAGATGAAAGTTTTCAAATACAAGAGAGAATGTATGACTGTAATTAGGTTACATAAATCAAAGAGGTTGCTATTGTAGAAGAAGAAGAAATTGTTGAGATTGAATGCAAAAAGGAGATTTGTGATAATGACATAGATGAGGCTACTGAGGTTCCTAAAACTTCAAGGTATGTAAAGAACAATCATCCTAAAAATCAAAATTATTGGCAATACTAATCAAGGAGTATTAACTAGATCAAAGGCTAGAGAAGAAATCTGTTTGATTTCCCAAGTTGAACCAAAGAATATAGATGAAGCTTGCAGAGATGAATCTTGGATAAATTATATGAAAGAAGAGTTAGATTAGATAAAGAAGAATAACACTTGGGAATTGGTTCCTAGACCTAAGAACAAAAATGTGATAGGAACTAAATGGGTTTTTAGAAATAAAATGATTGGAGTTATAGTAAGAAACAAAGAAAGAATGGTATGTAAAGGCTACTCACAACAAGAAGGTATAGACTTTGAAGAAACATTTTCTCCTACTGCTAGAATAGAAGTTGTAAGATTATTCTTTTCTTATGCTACACACAAAAACTTCAAAGTGTATCAGATGGATGTGAAATTTGTATTCTTGAATGGGGATCTTGAAGAAGTATATATAAAACAACCTAGTGGAGTTCCTTTATGTGAAGATGGAGACATGGTATGCAAGTTGAAGAAAGAACTATATGGGCTGAAGCAAGCTCCAAGGGCTTGGTATGAAAGGTTAGACAAATACCTACTTCGGCTTGGATTTAGAAAAGGTAATGTTGACACTAATTTTTATTTAAGAACTAGTGAAGATGGAGTTTTGATAATAGAAGTATTTGTTGATGATATTATCTTTGGAGGTAATGATGATCTATGTGAGAATATGTATAAATAAATTGAAAATAAATTTGAGATGTCCATGATTGGCAAAATAAAATTCTTTCGAGGACTGCAAATAAATCAGAACAAAGATGGCATCTTTATTTCTCAAACTAAATATCTTAAAGAAATGTTGAATTTTTTTGGAATGGAGGATTGTAAACCAGTTGGTACTCCCATGGTAACTGGTAATAAGTTGATAGTTGATGATGAGTCAAAGTGTGTTTTTAAGACCAAGTACAGATTAATGGTTGGAGGATTACAATATCTAGCTCACACCAGATGAGATATTGCTAATGTTGTTGGAATTGTGGCTAGATATCAGGCAAAACCCAAAGAAACACACCTAGCTATTGTAAAATGGATACTGAGATATCTAAAAGGAACAATAGACTATAGCTTATGGTATGATAGGAATGATAGCTTTGAACTTCATGCTTATACTGATGCTAATTGGGTAGGAAACATTGATGATAGAAAAAGTACTAGCAGTGGTGCATTTTTCCTTGGGGAAAAGTTGGTTTCATGACTAAGCTAGAAACAAGATTGTATAGCTCAATCTACTGTAGAATTAGAGTATGTTGCTGCTGCTATAAATTGCACCCAAATTGTTTGGATGAAACAAATGCTCATAGACAATGGAATAACTTTTGATGAGCATGTAGTTATCCATTATGATAACATGAGTACAGTGAATATGTCAAATAGTTTGGTGATGCACTCTAAAACTAAACATATTTTTATCAAGTATCACTTCTTGAGAGACAAGGTGGAAGAGAAGGAAATAAAATTAGAGTATATCAGTACAAAGGAAAAAATTGTAGATATCTTTAAAAAACCATTTCCAAAAGATACCTTTGAATATCTTAGAGGTATGCTTGGGGTTCAAGCCCCTCCTAGTTAGAATTAATTGATGTTGGTATGCATCAGTCCATAGGTTTTCAAAGCTTTATCATATTCTAGACTGGATGTAGGGATCCAATCCTTAGGGGGAGTGGTCGTAGAAGGAAGGTGTTAAATAATAGTTGGTTACTCATGGAACCCTTTTTCCATTATTGTCAAAGGGGGAGTGTTGCTATGAGAAAATCCCTATTGTATGGGGAGATTGTATGTAGTATTGTTTGGTTGCAGAACTATGAATTGATATAACCTTGGGTTGATGGATTTTCCAATATGTTGACTTTAATGCCAAATGGGGAGATTGTTTGATATTGATAATGCATGGGATGTTGATTGATACATTGAATATTTTTAATCACTATGTTACTAAATGGGCATTCATACTATTTTCATTTGTGGTTTTTCACTGATGTCAACATATGTTTCTATGAAGAGTACATGTTGAGTATGATAATGTACGAAAAGTATACGAATGATTTAGAACATGAAAAGACAAATGAGAGAACAAGAAGATGTGATCTTATATCCAAGATTTCATCATGTAAAGGTTCATATTGAAAGAGTTACAAATATTTTGGTAAGGACTGGTTCTTAGATAGTGACAATGGAAGCTAACAGAGTGAGTCTCTATGTTTTTGGTATATCTTACAGATGATATGGAGTACTTGTATGTGAGCTTAGGAGATGAAAGACAAGGCACTGAAGGATGTTAATTGATCATTGCAAGGTACAAAATGATGGATGACATCAACTATGGCATGTGGTTAGGAGAAGACTTATTTGGGAGCTGACTTTAGAGGTGTAGCATGGATTTTGTTTTGGTAAATGTAAATTAAGGTTGGCGGTCCTTAATTATTGTAATAGAATCATTATATACTTGTTTTAGGTACTCTGTGTGTCTTATCAAGAGTTTATATAATTAGGAAAGCCTATTAGGCTAACCTGATCATGTAGAATGTAATAGGGTATATATGTAAGATATTTTCTTTGGAAAAGATATGAAGAGAATATATGTGATGTAAAAGGAATTGGAAAAGCTGTGAGTTTGTGTTTGCTAGATGTAGAGCAGAGGATTACTAGTGAACTTCATTGGAACTGATCAAGAAAAGATAGTTGGTGTCGGACAGTTGAAAATATTGTGTATTTCTTCATATACACTTTTTGTGAATAGTGAGTTCTGAAGGTGGATTTAACCTTCTTTAGGTAGTGAGCCTAAGTAGTGAGCCCACCCTTCTTTCTTGAATCCTAATAGGGTTTTTCCTCTAACAAGGACTGTGTACTATAATATTTCAATAAGCTCATAATAGGGCTAAATCTTCTAACAAGGATACTATACTCTCAGTACATCATTTGTGGGTGCTAATTCCCACTCGGGTTTTTACCTTTAACAGGGTTTCCCCGAGACCAAAATATTATGTTGTTGTGTTTGCATTCATTGTGTTCATTAGATCTGATATTATTGCTACTCAAATTTTAAAGTTTAATAATCTTTCATACAATTGATTCACCCCCCCTCTCAATTGTATTATGGATTGTTATTCGTAACATAAATTTTTTAAATTGGTCTTCAAGTAAAATAATAGATGAGTAACATGAAATTGTGACAAGCCTATTGTAAAAATATTAAATCCCCAATAGAGTCACCAATTTTGTTAGTGCTTAAGATTACAAATGATGAATATAAATTAAAAAAACCTGACACGTAACTCTTATGGTTCCAATAGATGTATCTAAAAATATTAAACACTAAGGTATTAAGTATTGAAATCCTTCTTCACTTCGAGCTTCAAGCTCAGGAAGGTATACCTATTAGATTCAATTCTTTAAAGAATCACAACAATTATCTTCATGCTTGATACAGATGCTAACAGTTAATTCATTCAACATATACTTAAGATGAATTATTATTTTATATTTCTTATGGTGAGAGATGTAAATTAAGAAAAGATCAGTACCAAATCCTAGGGCATCAGATTCAAAGCATACATCTATAGAAAATCCCTCAAATAAAATATCCCTAAAACCCAGATGAGATGCCTTACAAATCATCCGATCATTTAGCTATAATGTCATCAGATTCCTACATAAACTATGAATCCCCTAAGATCTCCCTTAATATTTACCCTTCCCTTGAAAGAAACTTAAGTTTAACCTCACTATCTACCTTGTAAATGATGTATCAAAGATGCCTTACAATTTTAATACACAAATAATTCAAGATTCATACATGAAGACAAAAAAATATGTAAAGGAGTTTTAGTATATTTTCATTAATATTTTTCCTGTATTAGTACATTCAAAGAATAGGATTCTTAGAATCAAAACACCAATGCAAAAACTCTCCTTGGAATAAGTATTTCACTACCTATTACAAAAAAAAAACTTGCTATATATATACTAGCCATCTTGGAATCCTCAAGGAAAGTATGCAACAAGCTTTAGATGGCTAGGATAGTGACTTGCACTAGAATAAAAAATACATTAAATCATGAACAAAAATGGAAAATAAAGCTAGAAATTTGTTCCAATCATAGTGAATATTCACAGGTGGCACCTTCATCTGTAGATATTCAAAGTAACTGCTAAAATTTGTTATGTGAATAATGACCACCTACCGGCTAACATGCATTATTATTTTTATGGTAGTTACCCTCCCTATGCTCAAGGATCAGGTGCCATGTGTGACTCACTCTTGTTCCATTTCTTCTAAATCAATGGCAATTGGCTTCTTCTTCTTGGGTTTTGTGCTTCTGTCCCATGCTGCAACTTCTTCCTCAGTAGGCCAGGGGTACACCTTCAAGCTCTGCAGCAACTTTACCTAGGTATCCCATCTTGAATCAGTTATGGCCTTAGTATCAACAACAAATCTGGTGCAATCATTCTAAACTTTAAAAATATCATCTAGAATATTGTTTTTTTTTAATCTATAATAGGTTATATTTATTAATAATAATGAAGATTACATTGTAAATATTTGAGTCATCCAAAATATTGTTGAACCTGCCCATGTCCAAGGTGTCATCATCATTTAGGAAGGTGTCCTACCTAGTCAGCAATTGATAGACACCTGATTTCCACTCCTCAATATCTATGATGTTGTCATCATCCTTGTAAATTGGAGGTAGATATTTACTGAAATTAGGGCTGAACATCTCCATCTTTGCCTTGACCTAATTGGATTTTCCCTTGAAAAAGGCCCAAGTTTTACCGATAAACTCAATCTTCTCTCCTACTTCACCAACTAACTCTAGGATATTAGGCCTATGAGGCTGTAGCATTTCAAGTTTCTCAAAAAGGGCCACTCTACCAAACCATATGCTAAACAAAGGCTCCAAAGTAGCCATAGCATCTTTTACACTTTCACTAGTCTTTTACAACTTCTCTTCCCACCAAAATCTGACCTTGGAAACAAAAGCTCTTACTTCTCTTTCTTGCTTGTTCAAAATTGATTTCTAATGCCGCCAATGAAACTATCATTTCATGTCATTTCCAATAGTATATTATACTCATATATTTGGGTAAAAAATGAACCTCCAATAGCATTTTGAATTTCCATCTTCATGAGCAACTGACAGACTCAAAATTTCAAAAATAACATATAGTTGGAACTTTACAAATTTTTTCTATTTTCATCTGCACATTTGAATTTTTTAGCGGGCCCACATGTACCATGTGGCACAACTTGATTATGTTGACTGGCCACCTCACCGCTCTATCAAACCCCTGCATTTCACTTGTGCCACTTGGGACTCTCCGGTTGGCTTGTGTCTCTAATCAGGCATCTACCTATAATCTCCTTGCCACCTCATCAGGCTACCACATGTCAACTTATTGGATGATTACATAGGGTAATTTGCTTCATCATGATCATGTGACCACCATCAGATCTCTAGTGCACATCTCAAGGCCATCAGACTATCCACCTTGTTGACCTATCATCACCTTGCACCATGTCACTACCTGGTTCACTACCAGCTCCAACCTCCAACCACACTGCCATGTCACTTGAGCTGCCATGTGTTGGCTTGTCACATGATTGCATAGGGAAATTTCCCTCTTTGCAATCATGTGACCACCATCAAATTGGCATGTATCTCAAGGTACTAGTGGAGCTACAGATTGCACACTATTAGTCCATTTTCCAGTTAAAGAAAAAATCCTTTGAAAATGGCCTATTCCCTGCAAAAGCTTTGTTAAGTTGTCCTGCTCGACCTGCAGTCATAGTTTTATCTTGCAAAGAAAATCAAAAAATGTTTCATGTTGTGCACTCTTAGCCCTATGTTCTTCCATGTGTCACCTTGCTTCAGTCCAGATCGCATCTCCTAAATCACAAAATCCAGAAAGTTATTCAAGTTCTAAGGTCTGCAGGAAAATATTTTTAGAATCTACCATAGTGTCGAAAACCCACAATGTTTTTGAAAATCCATGATTTTTTTGGTCTATGTGAAAACCCTCATTGTTTTCAGCCTTGTGCCTTCTAGCTTTTGTGTGCTTATCTTTTGGCGTCAGAAACCTTGTGTGTTTTTGATCTTTTCCATCGAAAACCCTGTGTGTTTTTGACCTCACAGTTTCCTATTTGCTGGCATTCCCTAACTACGCAAGTGCGATGGATGGTGGGCCTGAGGCTTCAAAGGCTTTCAAATAATTGGTTGTCACATGATCACATGTTAGAAATTTCTGACATGTGACCATGTGACTAGTTGACACATGTCCCAGTGGACCCATCTCAGGGGGCTCTAATAGATTGTTAACGGGTGTGCAAGATCAATGATCCTTGCCATACTGCGAGGAAAAGATGCAAGCTTTTTAATCTCCATGCTTTAACAAGAGTTGTTGATGTGGTATGAAGGCCATTGGATTTTCTTGTGTGGGTGTTCAGTGAGACCTGTCTGCTCGATAGCACTGATGTGTCAATTTTCTATTGGTTGCCTGTGATGAGTTGGATTTCATGTCAGTGGAGCCCGATGTCAGAGATTTAAAATCTATGGTCGGTGTGTGATCACATGGAATATTCTCACCCCATGCGATCATGCACCCACCGTCTGATTGGATGCTGATGGGTTTGTTCACAGTGGGGCCATTTGGGCTGAGGTGTCGTCACTTGATCCAATGAGCTGGGTGATGATTTGGACTTGTCAGTGGGCCCGGTATTTCTTAGGCGGAATGACAGTGTAGAAGAGATCTACAGTTGCTGCATGATCATGAGGAATATTCCTCCACTTTGTGATCATGCAACCACCGTCCGATCTTCCCAAAAGGTAAGGCTTTTCTCGGTGGTGGGTCCTGTGTCAGGTGACTTGGGAGTTGCAATGAATGGTGGTATGACACATGGCAAAAAGGGTGGGCCCATGTGTGGGTCTAAGCGGTTTGGTGGTCTTGACAAATTTTCTTCCTGGTTCACGTAATGTTTTGGCAGTGCCCCAATTTATTTGGTGATTCAGTGAACAATGGTCGTTTGATCGCTAAGTTATTTTAGCAATGGTGGAAAGTATTTCACAAACTGGTGGAAGTTCTTCGGTCACCAGTTCACTAGATAAAGTGGGGCCAGTGTTTTTGGTGACATGGTGCTGACATGGAGGCTTGTCACATGTTTGCATAGCCTGTCTCCTGGCTATGCGATCATGCGCATAGCCCATCTCCTGGCTATGTGATCATGCAACAACTATAGAAATATATCACGGTTGCAGAGTTATGACATAAGTCTTCCCGATGTGCTCGATTTTGATTGGTTGTTGATTGGTGGTGGGGCTGAGGACTTTGGAAAGGGTTTGTGACTGACTGTCAACCACGGCTAAGAGACTGTGGTCGCATGATTGCAAGGGTGAGTTGGGTGCCTTGCGATCATGTGACCAAGAGCACATGTAACCGAGAATTTTGTTGCGGTTAATCTTGCCGATGCCTGAGTGAAGATCTGACAATGGGGACTTAAAGTTGGCCAAGATTTGAATATAGACCGCCAATTCACTTCTGGCACCATGAATGTAGTCGTTAACCTGCAGGTTCAAATTTTTGAGGGTTTGCAGTGATAAGAAGTACTGGTTTAAATGGCTTTTCTAGAGATTTTCTTGCTGGTTTGATGGTTGTAGGTGTTGCGATCTGGCCCGAGGGTCTATGCAATTGATTGTAGAGGTTGTTTTGTACTTGATGGAGTGTGGTTTTGTGCTTGAGGTGTATTTGCAGGTGGCTGATTTGACTAGTTTTAATGGCATTCCTTGGTGTACTATGCTGAACTCATAGATTTTCATGATTGTTGATCTACTAGAGATTTGTTTTCTCTAGTTTACTTGTGTTTCTTGCCCCTACAGTAAATTTCTTGATCGTTTCAGTTGGTCTAGTGGTTGAAATCCTAACCTTGGTTACCCGTAGCTTGTTGCATCCTACTGGTTTAGGATTCCAAGGTAGCCAGTGGTATAAATTTTTTATTTTTTGACTGTGTAAGGGTTCCATTCTTTTTGGTTCTTGTGGGAACTAGAAAATTATGTCACATTGTAGGAAGCTAGATAGAACTTCTTTGCATCTTTTGTAGGTTATTGAAGTGGTAGTCTCATTTCTGGTATAGACATGTACATGCCTCATCACACTTAATATAACTATTATCATGCTTTCAAGTCTCTCCTTAGTGTCAGTCTTATGAGTTTTGGATTTTCTAGTCCATTACATTGGGTTGCCTTTGTATATGTTCTAGTCTTTAGTTCTTGATCTAGGATTAAGTGAAAGATACTTTGGATAGGGCATAGATTCATTAGATTCATTTATAGAAGGATCTTATAAGTAGTGGATGGGCTGGAATAGTTGTATTTATGGCTTTGAGTCTTTGAAAGTAGTTGGTTCATGTCCTATATTTGTTTTTGATGATTTTCCCAATGGATAATGGCACTGATCAAGGAATAGTACATTCAGTTGAGTTCAATGTTTGATGGGTTTGGGCTATTTTTTGCATCTTTGAATATCAATACCATTTTCATGTTGGTGGTAGTAGTAGGAGTTCCTCTCTAGTCTTCAGAATCATTCTGTACAAATAGGGTTGTTTTTATATGAATTGGCTTCATTGGGGTACAGGTTACCTGAAGGGGTTTGAAGGCTATTCCACACTAATTTGTCTGCAGGCCTTTTATTCACCAAAAGGATGGAATGAGTGTGTAGATAAGGAAATACCCACCTGAGTGATTGTGGAGCTCAAAGAAGAAGGAGGATTTCTCTCTATCCTCATCAATTGAATTGTTTTTCTTGTCAAGCTTGAGTGCCTAACATGTGATTCAAGCCCAACCATTTGATTCAAGTTGGGTCCTGCAAGAAAAATCTCCAATACACACTTCATCAAAATTACCTATCAGGTGCATGGGACCCACTTGCCAAATTATTTCTAACTCATCACCAGGTGTTGACCTCAAACATCATGCACGTGAGCAAGACTCCATTCTAAGCATCCATACTTGGAAAACAATGTATTGTGTATTGGGCTATTTGAATAACTCAATTCTTCCTCACGAGATCAATGTGGGATAATACTTCCATATGCTTAATAGATTTTCAGTCAAAACATACCTTGGGGATCACACCCAGTTGGTCAACCCCACTATCTTCCTTTCTCATTTCACTTTACAATCTATCTGAACCTCCTTGTATATAAAAAAATTTAAATATTTTCATGGAGCGAATGTGGGATATTTCCCCATATACACAGCCCCACTATTTAGCTGCCATTGTAGCCTACCCACATTTCTTCTTTTTCCCTTAGGGCCTGCAAATAGTGCCCACCTAAGGGAGTATGCACAACCCCCAAACATGGTGTACGCATTGCATTGGTGCGTCTAATTTCTTCAAAATGCATGCAAGCTTTCTATATACTCTTTCACATCTCCCTATTTAAAATGGCACCAAACTATTCACTAGGCACATGAAACACCATTTGGGAAGGTGCATGCAGTAGCACCACCATTTGGTGCATGCACAACACCCACCACTTGGTGTGTGCATCACCTTATGGGAAGGTGCATGCAACAACATAAAAATTTAGTGCACCCAATCTCATGATATCTTGCGCAGCACTCCATTAATATTCATTTCCAGCTTTCAAAAAGGAAGCTTCCCAAACTATTTTGGTGCGTAAGTGTAGTAGCTCCCCCTTCAACATGATTCACATTCCCCTTTGGCTTATACACATCAGACCATAATTTTATATGCTGGCACTCCTTTGGTTATTTCCTTACACAATGTCTATCCTCACATTCCTTTGCTCTTTGTAATATTCATAAAAATCAACAACCTCAAGATACTTAAATGCCAATGTTGGATGCTTCTTGTATGCCTTAGGAACAAGAATCATAAGTGCCTCCTCAGGGCTACGACCATTTCTTATTAACAATTCTGCCACACTATCAAGATTAACTTAATCTGATGCCTTTACATTTCCATATGGGCAAATATCACTCTCATGCCCATGCCAAATAGGAGCCTTGATAGAGGCCTCACATGATTGCATCCAGTTAAAATTTCCCTGTATTATGTTAATTTCTCCATTATGGCCAAGGAATCTCATTGGTTGTGCTAAAGGCCATCTAGGATTGGTATTTGTGTTGTCTCACCTATGGTAAATAGAAAAAGATGAGATATATAACTCATCCTGAAGATCTAGGTAAAATTGCCCAAGAACCTCTGATCTAAGCATCCCTTTGTAAAAAATTGTTTGATTGGAGAAAGAGAAAAAGTAAAGCTGATTTCCCCAGTCTTCAACTTCTACTACTATGAATGTCTTCATTCATTACCATGTCATCTGGTTCATTTCTTTCATCGGGCACTGTTCCATTTCCCAATCTCACCTTCTTTTCATTATGTTGGTGTATACATTTCTTATGCTGGCATATTACCATGCAATGCCTTTCTTGATTAACTTGTGCAAGGACTCACACATAGATACCCCTTTTCAAATGCATGTCCTCCTTTAAAACATGCATCCAATGTAAAAAAGGGAGCAATCCATACCTCGTGGAGCGAAAAAATTCTTCTTTAAAACATTGAGGCAGGCTAGGCCCCAAGTAAACCTCAAACACACCCAAGATGACTTGCGCTTGCAACCGGATCCAATCTGGATAACCAGATACTTTAAAAAAATTCAATTTCTAACACTTCACTAGTCGGCAAATCTAAATAAAACATTTGCAGTCACGCCATTAAAACACTAAGCAATACTTGCCACCGGACCTTGAGAGTTGGAAAACATAAACTTTGTATCATAGATAATCACCTTGTCAGATGGATTCACCTAAAGATGAACATGACAAGACATTTTAAAATTTGAAAACACCTGTTCAGAAAAGCTTAGAAAATACAAACTGAAATCATTGCAAATTACCTCGGAAGGAGATGGTTTAAAAATATCAAAAGATGACCTGACGGAAAGCCATTGAATCTAGCAAAAGACTCATATGCAAGGAATGTGAGGAATTAATCACCATCTAAAAATATGCATTTGACACCAAGTTACAAATTTCTAAAAGTGGCTACTTTGTGAAGTCGATCTTGCCAGCATTATCCAATTCAAACAAATCACCTCCAGAACTAGCCTCAAAAACTCACCCACTAAAAATTTTAGGATCTGGAACCTTGGGCATTAATTCTCCCTCATATAAGGTACATGGATCTACAATCAATTTTCTCGAGAGATTAAGTGGTCGATTACAATCAAACACCAAAGTCAGCCTGTTAGTAATATTCAAGACTAAAATAGTGAAATATGTAGAAATTGGGTTAAGAATTGGCTTTGAAAAGTGGTCGGATGGATTGGCAGAGACTTGAAAATCTTCAGACAAGTACACTTCCAAGTCTAAAATATGGATCATCCTTTAATTATTCTTGACCTCAAATTGGGTGCAAATGGCAAGATCCCAAAGTAAGCCACTCAGAAAATTGAACTATGCACTCCTGTTAAACTTAACAATCTACAAATGGAATGGCTCTGGCAAACATGTCAAATGGGCACATGGGGGGCTGAAAATTGGTATGGACACTCTTTCTCATGCCTAAAGAATTATGCAACAACTTGCATGTTATGAAAATCAACCAGGCAATAAATGCACTCATCTGAAGTAGGCTTCTTAGTGAAAATCTGGATAGACACTTAAATGCAGATTTTAGGGAACACCTCCAAAAGACCACTTCAAAAACTTATCAGATCTGAAAACTAGGACCTCAAACCTATTACATATATCAAATGATAGGTGAAGAACACCTTATCCAAGTGACACATTGTGAAAATCAATAGGCCCCTTTATCCGTGTACTCAAACTATGCTTCCCTTTGAAGACTTTCAAAGCATAGATTTGACACTTAGAGAAATTTTCAAAAAGATGGAGTCAAAAAATATTCTGGATTTTTGAGCTCCAACAGGGAAGGTCTAGGAAAAACCCTCCAAAGGAAATTCCAGCATTCTTGATTTGAGCTTCCAAGTTCAAAAGGTCATAGAACTTGGTGAGCCTCTTTCCAATCTCATCTTCATCTAGCATATTCCTAATCACATCTTCATCATCAAATCCTTCATGGTCTTTGTTGGTGCTTAAAAATGATGGATTTTCTTTTGGCCAACTGACAAGTATAATGATACCTCTACAATTCTAGCTTAATCAAGCCAAGGCTGGTAGGCCTAAATTCTCTTTTGAATTATCAAATTCTCTGTGTTTCTCAACTACATACATGAAACAAAGTTCCTCCAAAGGTGGTGAATGATCCTTTAAGGAAATCACAAATCTTCTAATAATCTCTATTCTATAAAAATTGACTAAAATGGATTATACTAAGGACTGAAAAGTAATGCTTTTGAAATAATGATTTAAAGATCTACAAACTATAAATGAACTAATATGATAGTTTCCAATTAATGATTAGATCAGTGCCTTCTAAATATTTGGGCTATAGAATCATAAAAATTTCAATCCTACGTACGATCAGAGATGATTTTAAAAACTTGCTTTAATAAGACAAGACCATCACTTCATAGGCTTCCACTTGACTTATAATTCAAATCAATTTACACAACTAATCCTATCGAGTTTAACTCAAATTAAGAGATCGATAAGAACAATGGTAGGTTCACAGACCATACAATTTATATTCGAGTTGTATGTTTTAATTTTGAATTATGGTACTCAGGGAATTCAACATAGTGAAATGCTATATTTAATAGAATATCCAAAAGACTAATTTAAAATATATAACTTATAACCACAAATAAAAAGAAGAGCACTTATCTTTATTGATGTTGAAAAACTGGTACATAAGAGTTCATAGTTGTAGTTGTTTATGAAATTATATTCAATGAAAATATATCTTGTATTGTCTTCTATCTTTTCATTTTACATTATGTATACATACATGTTTGAGTGGCTTTCACACCTCTTTAGGGTGAAAAGACACACCCTTATTACAAATTATTTTGAAAAAATAATAAACTAACTAAAAAATAACTACCTAACTTTCGGATTTGGGTCTGGTCAAAAAATCAAAACACCTCATGGAAAGCTAATATTTTTTTTGGAAATAGGAAATTTGATTTCCTGAACTGGGTGTTTTTTAGATTTTTAAAATTTGATCATATTTAGCCTTTGTTGACATCATCTTTGCAATAGGTTGAAATTCCAGCATTTTCCGAACGCTTTGATCATAGAATTTTGATTGTTCTTGTCACAGAGCTTCCTTCCTTAATCTCTCAAATTTTTAATTGAAAATTGATATAATTTTTTCATTCCATTTCATGTACTCCATCATTAATTATTGGGCATGGAGTTGAAGAGGCCATTTTTTAGGGTTTTATCACTATATAGGACTCCAAATTTTGCCCAAAATTTAGAGCTCCAATAGTCTTTAATAGCACTAATGTTGGGGATGAGAAATTTCCTAGCATTATTTATGAAGTCCTCTGAATCCACATACCTATATATAGTAGAGGCCATCTTGAAATGATTCAACCACATGTTGAATTGTGGCAATGCTTTTTTCCCAATTAGAAAACTTGGCAATTTAAATTGTCGAGGAGTGAAAGTTCCCTTCTTGTGCAGAGCCACATGCTCTTTGTCAGTCCAAATCAATTTTCAAATGAATTCCAACAAGGAAACCCATGGTGGCACATATTTTGGAAGTATGTGAGGAGGCGGTGGGAAACCATAGGCTCTAATCAATGTATAAGTCTAACCTAGATAGAAATCACCCCAGATATGGTCTATTTTCCATTTGTCAACAAATTGTTTAGGCCTAAGAAGCCTAAGCACTCAAACCGAAAGCTTTGTGATGTTTTTCCCCATTAAGTTTAAAATTGGATGGACTATCCAATTTTGAAAACCACATAATTCATTCTCATTAGAGGTGTAATTCCACACTATTAACCAAAGTTACACTAGATTTGGTTGTTCCTCCTTCATTGTTCTAGGTCTCAGCATGTGCACATCCATACTATCAACATTGAAATACAGGATCATATGCATCAAAAGAGAGTAGTGCATGAATTTGATTGGCTTCTTACCCTCTCTGATGCTTACCAAACCCTCATGCATCCTGTCAATTACATATTGTATGTAATCATAATACATATTTGCATGTGAGTTCTATATATCCAAGATCATCATCAACAAATCAACTGGCAACCTTTCTTCATCTCCATCCAACCCCAAAACCTGACATAGTCCATAAGCTAGATATTTAATGTAAAAGTGGAGGGCTTTAAACTCATAGGGATATTTCATATGGCTAGGGAGAGGGGCAACATATTTACCAGTCCAAGGCATGTGATGGGTAATTTGGGTTTTCACAAGCTCCACCTGTCTTACAAACTTCTCCTTCTCCTTTCTTAGGTCAATCTCTGTGGATGATGAGGAGTACAAGCTGAAAGCCTTCATAAAGGACCCCCTATCAAGAGTAACTAGGGATTATTGTTCACCTTTCCTAATTGTTTTGGACATAGGATCATAATTCCTAGCTAATTCAAACATAAGGTCAACATCTATAAAAACATTAGGAACTATGAGTTGGGCCATACCTAATGTCCATGCATTGTAGATTGGGATAGTTCTAAAATGGTTATTATAGAAATAATTAAACAACATGAAAGCAAAGTAGGAAGGGGTTACTAAATCCCTACAATTTGATAAGTCATCAATGAAGAATTCATCACTCACCTTCTTGTTTTGATTAGAACCCAGGAGAAACATGATAAATTCTTCAAAAAAATTGGGCTTCCCCTTTTGCTCATCTCCTTATTCCTTTGCTCCTCTCGATCTCCAATTATTTAACTTAACTCATGCTTAGTCACAAGATTCAATGACAATTGTGTTCTCATAATCTCAAAAAACTATCACTAACCCCAATTATATTGCGAGATTCAGCCAAAAGCCTTTATCTCCAAGTCGCTAGATATCTTTCTCAACCTTGGTTTTCTCCTAAGATTAAACGTCATCCTTTGATCTTTATTATCATCCACGGTCCTTGTTGAATCTCCAAATGTTTCAAGGTTTGACTATTTCTTTATGATAATAGGAAAAAATTGTCACCTTATTACTTTAAGCTTTGTCGTTGAATCTCAAAATAAAAATCACTAACCACCAATATCACAAGAATCGGTTAATACCCTATTAGATGAATTTCCAGACATTTTTCCTTAACTGTTAACCATCTGGAGAATATGTGACTAGACAAACTATCATCTTCTTGTAACCTTGCCGCCAAGTCTCCAAATGTTTCAAAATTAACCACTGGAATTTGGAGAATAGGAGAAAGCCCTTTTTGTTGGATCATTGAATGTTAACTCACTAACCTTCAAACTTAAGAGATCAAGAGATAATTGCTGCACTGAATCGCTAAATCTTTCACTAGCTACAACATTTAACTTGAGATTCAACAAGATCCGTCGATCAATATTTTCATCAACGGTCCTCATTGAATCACTGAATACTTCATAACTTTACTATGACATTGAGAGAATGGGAGATGATTACTATGCTGAATTGCTAGATGCTTAGAGAAGACTGCCAAGAATCAGGAGATCTAGAGAAAGCTTTATCATCGAATCACCAAATATTTTCACTAACCACCAATCATTCATAGATTCATAGATAACAAAAAACAAGTTAAACTCTTAGCTTTGTCACTCATTCTCTTAATCAAATAAGACTTGACATTTTTATCACAAGATTAAGAGAATCAATGGGAAAAACAATAACCACATGCTCATTTGAGAACTTAAGTGCCTAGAAAATTAACTCAAAAACATAAGATCTAGGGCAAAAATAAGAACACTTTCAACAACATAACCCTACCAAAGGCAAACATGACCTATGGAAAAGAAAAGTAGACATTTTTTGCACATGGTAATCTCAAGATTCAGATCCTTTTGGAAAATTCTTGTAGACACATAAAATATAGGAGACAAAGGCACAATTCAGATGTTAATTAAGAACAATAAAAGACATTTCTCAGAAAATCTAAAAATAATCCAACATAGGGTCACCTCTAAATTTGGTTTTCCAAGATGAAAGAAAATAAACTTTTGAGGGATTGGTTTGAGAGGTCAACCTTCATTCCCTTTTATCAAGGTAACCTCTTCCTTGTAAGAGTCACCTTTTCCTAGTTCTATTGGTAGTAAGTATGTAAGGTTGGGAAGACCAACCAATGGGAACTCTTGTCTACTCCTAAGAGGGTTGAGAGATGTGTGAAGATCCTTTTTAGTGGGAACTCCAAAGTTTAGTGGTTGTTCACCAACTCTCCAACTATGTAGACAACTATAATTTTAGAGAATTTCAGAGGACTTGGACTTAAGGAAGATCTTCATCAAATAGCATTGCCTTAGATTGGATTGGGGTTGGTGCTTAAATTCTCACCTCTTTTTTGGTAGTTCATTTCATGTGTATATGGAGTTGAAATTGTATGAGTATGTGTTCTTCTTCATGTGTTGGATTATGAATTTGGTGCTTGGTGTATTGTAATTTTCTCATTTTTTTTTCTTTTTTCTTGTATGTGTTTTGGGAGTTCAAGGCCAAAATCACCCTTAGGAGGGAAGAGTAGCCTTGGGGTGAAGGGCAGATTGGACACCCATGTGTGTAGAGTCTCTTTTCTTGGAAGAGAGAGAAAAATACATGGATTATGGGATCGATGTTGTTGATTTACTTGTATGTTTATGTGAGGTCATAAGGATGTGTAGTTGTTGAGAAACCATGTGATAATAAGACTTGTGTGGAAACCTTATGAAGGCATATGTTTTAGTATCTAATTAATCTTATCCTCATGGTGTTTGGTCCACCTTCACCCCTTGAATAATTCACTTGGTGACTATGTGTGAACCCTTGGGTTGGGAGTGTTGTGGTAATCATGTTGCAATATTGATTTTCTCTTCAATGTTTTTGGATTTCATGTTACCCATTTGGTCTTGGTTATCCTAGATCGTGGGTGGCCTTTTTAAGGCCTAGGTTGGGAGGTGAGCCTCCATGGTCTTGCATCATTTTATTTGTAGGTCTACAATGTTGCAAAAATGGGAAGGAAGGAAAATGTTGGTTTCTTATTTCTTCAAGTTTGCAAAGTTGAGACCTAGTATTGTATATTGGGAGATCCATGAAAATTATTTTTACTCCTTTATTTTATTATAATGTAAGGCTGACATTATATCAAGTAATTTAAAGTTTATTAACATGTTCATCTTGGGAATCCAATGCATCATAGAAACAAGGATTCTAGTAGATTTATACACCTTTATTCTTATTTTTTGTTACACATTGTAGATTTGAGAAAATGCATTGTAAACTTACTGTATGAAAAAAAAAAAAAAGACATTTCTTTTATGTAACAACATTCTTGAATATGTAAACATATTCTTTTAGCTTCCAAGTAAATGAAGATTTAGAAAAGGGTAAAGAAAAGGAAAAATTTATATAAGTATGACCTTTTCAGTTGTGAATGTCTTGTTTAAATAGAAAAGTAAATGTAGATAGATGTAAATATATATTTTCTTACTCGTGTAATTTCATTTTAAAAAAAATTATAAATAATGAGCACACAAAAAATGCAAGTCCCATATTAGTTTAAATTGTTAGTATGTAAATTTATTATAGTTAAGAAAATATGCACGCACACACACACACACACACACACACACACACCTGTGTGTGTGTGTGTGTGTGTGTGTGTGTGTGTGTGTGTATCTATATATTTGTGTGTGTGTCTGTGTATAATGTATATACATATTCACACACACACACACACACACACACTGTTGGACTACAACTGATTTGGAATTTGATTGAAGGATCTATGATTGCAAGATCACTGAGGAGTTGTTGATTAGATATGTAATATGATTAAATTAGTATTATTTTGTCATTGATGTCAACTAGTTTGACATCACTTATCTTGTAAGTTACTACACTGAGACATCTGAAGAAAAATGGAAAAGAGATGAAGAACAAAGAAATCTACATGAGGAAAGATGTACATGAAAGATGAGGATAAGGAACACATTGAGTAACTTGTTGATGAGTCTATGACTTAATGATATTGACTTCATTATGTTGCATTCATCTATAATGAAGTATAGACCTAAAAGACACAAAGTAGTG
The DNA here is from genome assembly GCA_027943335.1 of Chamaecyparis obtusa. Taxonomy (NCBI): domain Eukaryota; kingdom Viridiplantae; phylum Streptophyta; class Pinopsida; order Cupressales; family Cupressaceae; genus Chamaecyparis; species Chamaecyparis obtusa. Next base: position 1,514,232 of record BSBK01006215.1, read on the forward strand.
TTGTCAGTAAATGAAGCATTTCTAGTATACACTGACAGAGTATAGTGTATACCAACCGCAGTATTAACTAAGCAGTGTTCACCGATGCATTCTTTGTTAACCAAGTGGAATAGAATGAATTAAATGATTAGTTTAGCCAATAAGATTGATGAGCTGGCAAGAGTATAACATCGAGGTAACAGATAATGTTTGTTACACAAATCAACGGCTGACAAAATTCAAAGAAGATCTAACGAAGAAGATTGAAATGTGTTATTGACACAAGTACCAAGAAAGTTTAAGCAGCAAAATCTATGAATGTGATTAAGCGGAAAAATTTGATGGTGGAGAAGAAAATGATTTACTCATCTATATAAGAGAAAAAAATTTCTTTATAAAGATGTTGGAAGAAGAAGATGCAAGATTATCACATGAATAAGGTTTTCATGCATTCTGATCATAGTGGTTAGTAAGAACTGAGCTGCAGAGCAATTACCGAGCTACAAAGAGTAGTTACCGACAGACAGTAAGTTGATACAATATTGAATTTGAAGAGAAATATTGATCAGAAGGATTTGTATGGACTAAATATTGATATGTAATCTACAATTGAAGTTGTATTAAGGCAGGTCATTTTACTGTTACATATTTAACCATTGTATACAGTCTAAATCTCTTAACCAAGTGGACTCTCAAAAGTCTTATGATGTATCATTCATAGAATGAACATTGTTATCCTGTCAACCCCATAGTGAATGTTGGTTGGACAATAACTTCTAGTCTAAAATCCTCTAACAAGGTCACACCTGACAATGTGTTTGTAACCTTTAATAGGGTTGGGTCTTAACCGACCTCACTTCAGAAGAGTGAACAATTTTTGGGTTGCCAGTCCCAGGTGGTTTTTCCCTTCACAGGGTTTCCACATTAAATCTCTTGTGTTATGTGTTGATTTTGATATTTGTTTGTTATCATACTTTGCATGTTACATGTTAGATTTGATTGGTAAATAGTTATAAGTATTAGACTAGTAATCGGTAAATGCATAGATAATAAGAGTTATTATTGCTTAACGACAAGTAGAGTATTGAAGAAATTGTTTTGAATTATACATTTTGATTTGGGACACTGGATAACTAATCCACCCCCCTCTCAATTATTCTAACAATTGGTATCAGAGCTATGTTGCTTGGAATAGAGTTTTAAGAACTTAAGTATAAAGGTCTCAAGATGTATAAGAGGGAAGTATCGAAACTGAATAAAGAGAACTTCACAGTATGGCAAAGTAGAATGAAGCTGCACATATTTGGAATTGGGAACTCAACACTAGATTTGATGCAAAATGGCTACATACAACCACCCACTAGTCCCCTAACTATTGATCAACTGAAGGATAAGCATGAACACAATGTTACTATGATGGAACTTGTTGTTGCCTGTACCAACACTAAATTTGAAGATATCAAAACATGCACAGCTACCAAAGGAATGTGGTATAAATTAGCACAAATCTACAGTGGAGATCTGAATGTCAAAAGAGCCTGAGCTGAAAGTTTGAGAGGTAGATTTGATGATATGAGAATGAAAGAAGGTGAGAATATTGTCCAATATTCAAATAGACTCAAAGAAGTGGTACATGATATTAGAGCATCTGATGGAGTAATTGATGATGAAACAGTAATAAGAAAGATTCTCTAAACTTTGCTACCAGTTTATGCAATCAGGATTTCTGTAATTCATGAAACAAGAGCTACATCCAACCTCACTCTTGACACTCTGATTGGTAAACTTACAACCTTTGAATTAAACAATTTTGATAACAATGTTGTTCCTTCTGTTGAATCCACTTTCATGTCTTCTCTAAAGATTGGAAAGTCTAGTAGGAATGGTAAGAATTGTGATAGTGAAGACAATACTGATGATGAACTTGATGAGCTTGAAGCACTTATGGCTAGAAGATTTCCCAAAGGAAAAGGAAGGTATAGAGGTAAGCTATCTTTAGCATGCTTCAATTGTAAAGAAGTCAGTCACATCGCTACTAGATGTCCATAGAAGAAAGATGATGATAGATCCAAAGACCGATCTGAAGGAGGCTATGGAAGAAGAGTCAACAGAGGTTACCGACACAACAATAGAGACAACTGAGATGAAAAAGGAAAAAAGGTATGTTACATAGATGAAGATATATAAATTGAATCTGATTCTGATGATGATATAGAAGTTGTATTTGTTGCTATGAAAGATGACTCAAAAGAGGAAGAGAAACATGAAGAGATAGCATTGATCTCTAAAGTAAGCAAAAATGATATATGGATCATAGATAGTGGCTGCACACATCATATGACCGGTGATGAAGAGAAGTTTGATCATCTTGTTGAATATAATGGAGGATCTGTGAGAATGGGAAATGATGCACCTTGTATGGTAAGAGGTAAAGCCTCAATGATGATCAATGACAAATTACAATGTGAAAGTGCATATTGGGTAGATGGACTAAACTATAATTTGATAAGTGTGGCTCAGCTAAATAATTTAAGCCATCGACTAGCTTTTGAGAGCAAAAAGGTGAAGGTTTATGATGATGGAGGAAGACTTGTCGAAACTGGTACACAATCTAGAGGTAATCTATTCTATCTTGATATAGATCATTCTTCTTGTTTGTTAATAAAGGATGAAGATGCTTGGTTGTGGCACCAAAGGTTATGCCATGCAAACTTTGACAACATGATCAAGATTATTAGAAAGAAAAGAGTTAGAGGATTGCCTAACTTGACAAAACTTGATCATGCCATGTGCCATGAATGTCAGAAAGGTAAGATGACTAAATCTAGTTTTAAAAGCAAGGACTATTCAACAAAGAAGATACTTGAATTGGTTCATACCAACCTATGTGGACCTATGAGAACTTAGAGTTGTTCTGGTGATAGATAGTTTATTCTTTTTGTTGATGATTACACTAGACTGATGACTGTTATGTTCTTAAAAGAGAAATCTGAAGCTTTCAAAATGTTTAAGTGGTATAAAGCTAAGGTAGAGAAAGAAACTGGTAAGAAAATAAAGTGCTTAAGATCTGATAGAGGAGGTGAATTTATGTTTGATGAATTTACTAAATTTTGCAATGAGCATGGAATCAAGAGGTAGGTATCTGCACCGAGGACACCTCAGCAAAATGGCATTGTTGAAAGAAGGAATAGGTCTATAATTAACTGTGCTAGAACATTGATGATGCAGAAGAATGTTGCTCAGACATATTAGAGGGAAGCTATCAACATAGCTATATATGTTCTTAATCAAGTACAACTAAAGAAGGACTCCAACCGAACACCTTATGAACTATGGTTTGGACACAAACCTACTCTAAGTTATTTCAAAATTTTTGGAAGTAAATGCTTTATCCTGAAAGATGAGAGAAATGGAAAATTTGATTCTAAAGTAGATGAAGGAATATTTCTTGAATATTCCACTACAAGTAAAGCATACAAATGTTTGAATAAGGATACAAATAAGATTGTTGAAAGTACTAATGTTCATGTTGATGAGTTTGATGACAAGTACATAGAGGAAAGTACAAAGGAACCAGAAGACTATGGTAGATTCACTTACATTGAACATCTAGAGTATCTACTGACACTGCAAGCTGTAACAACTGGTTAGCAGGAAAATAATGTAGTACAATAGGCACCACAACCTAATGAACATCATGAAGAAGCTATCGAGAAAAGAAATGACCCTGAGCAGGATGAACAAGAAAGGAGAAATCAAGTATTGGCTAGTTTTGTCAGGAGACATCATCCTGAAACACAAATCATTGGAGATAGACATGATGGAATGCAAACCAGAAGCAAAACAAGACAAGGTACATGTCTAATTTGTGAGTTTGAACCTAAAACTATGAAAGTTGCATTAGAGAATGAAGAATGGGTTAATGCAATGAAGGAAGAAATAGAACAAATAGAAAAGAACAAAACCTAGTCCTTAGTACCCGACCAAAAGATGAGAATGTTATCGGTACTAAGTGGATATACAGGAATAAATTGAATGAAAATGGTGAAGTCACAAGAAATAAAGCTAGATTAGTATGCAAGGGATATGCACAAGAAGAAGGCATTGACTATGGTGAGACATTTTCACCTATTGCTAGATTAGAAGGAGTTAGAATGCTACTTGCATATGCTACACATAAGAAATTTAAAGTCTATCAAATGGATGTGAAGTCAGCATTTTTGAATGGTATACTTGAAGAAGAAGTCTACATTGAACAACCTGAAGGATTTGTTGATCCTGACAATAAAGATATGGTATGTAGATTACATAAAGCTTTATATGGACTAAAGAAAGCACCGAGAGCATGGTATGAAAGACTACATACTTACTTGTTAAGTATTGGATTTGTTAGAACAAGTGAAAACAACAATCTGTATGTGAATGGTGATACTGATGATACTATTATCATTGCTGAAATTTTTTTTGATGATATTATCTTTGGTAGTTCTTATCTTGTCTGCAAGGCATTTGCTGATGAAATGCAAAAATAATTTGAAATGTCTATGTTTAGAGAGATTAAGCTCTTTCTTGGACTGAAAGTGATTCAACAGAGTGATGGCATATTCATCACACAATCTAAATACATAAAGGAAGTACTAAAGACATTTGGCATGGAAGATGCTAAACCTGTAGGAACACCGATGGCTACTAGATGCAAATTGACAAAGGAGGATGAAAATACTGAGCTAAATCAAACACTTTACCGATCTATGATTAGTAAGTTAATATACATAGTTCACAGTAGGCCAGATACAACACATGCTATGGGAATTGTTGCAAGATTTTCTTCTAACCCTAGAGGATCACACATGATAGCTACAAAAAGGATCATCAGATACTTGAAGAAAATAGAAAATTATGGATTATGGTATTCTAAGGAAGGGAAGTTTGAACTGAAAGTTTACACCTATGCTGATTGGGCTGGAAATTTGGATGATAGAAAAAGCACCACCGGAGGAGCATTTTTCTTTGGTGAAAGACTTGTAACCTGGACAAGTAAAAAGTAGGCTTGTATTTCTCAGTCTATAGCTAAAGTAGAGTATGTTGTTGCTACTACTAACTATTCAAACATTGCATATATCAAACAAGTGTTGGAAGGAATGAATGAGGTAATCACTGACTCAGTGATTATATACTGTGACAACACTAGTGCTATTAATATTTCAAAGAATCCTATGATGCACTCCAAGACAAAGCATATATCTATTAAGTATCATTACTTAAGAGAACAATTGCAAGAGAAGCAAGTAAAGTTAGAATTTCTTACATCTAAAGAATAACTTGCAGATATTTTTACAAAGCCCCTACCAAAGGACACATTTGAATACTTGAGGACTAGACTTGGGGTCCGTCCCTTGTCTATCGGTCACTAAGGTGATCTGGATGTTGCATCTACCAAATTTTATAAGAAGATCATTCATGTTGATGCAGCATAGTTCACACTTTGAATCATGTTCAAGGTTTTGATTAAGTTTGAGAACTTGAACTGATGAGATATCAGTATACAGAGATATAAAGGAAGTATTGAACACCACAAACAATTACTTGGCTACTATAGAGCTAATTGTTTATTTGTTTCTTTGGCATTGTTGTCAAAGGGAGAGATAAACCATATGAAATGGAACAAGGACCGACGACAACTATCTAAGGGAGAGACAATCTGAATGAGATAGAGTATTGAAGATCAGTCACAAAGAACAGAAGCAGGAACAAGAGAACTGAAAAGATCACAACTACAAAAAGGTAAAGTTGTATTATTTAATGCTAGATAAGAAATGTACTGATTAAACATATTAGTCTATTTGACTTACAACATTTGTTCACAAAGTTTTAGAATTTATGTTTGGTATGTGTATGGTATATTTCATATTACATGAGTTGCCATCAATGCCAAACGGAGAGATTGTTGGACTACAACTGATTTGGAATTTGATTGAAGGATTTGTGATTGCAAGATCACTGAGGAGTAACTAATTAGATATGTAATATGATTAAATCAGTATTATGTTGTCATTTATGTCAACTAGTTTCACAACACTTATCTTGTAAGTTACTACACCGAGACATCTGAAGAAAAATGGAAAAGAGATGAAGAATAGAGAAATCTACATGAGGAAAGATGTACATGACAGATGAGGATAAGGAACACATTGAGTAACTTTTTGATGAGTCTATGACTTAATGATATTGACTTCATTATGTTGCATTCATCTATAATGAAGTATAGAGCTGAAAGACACAAAGTAGTGTTGTCGGTAAATGAAGCATTTCTAGTATACACCGACGGAGTATACTGTATACCAACCACATTATTAACCGAGCAGTGTTCACCAATGAATTCTTTGTTAACCGAGTGGAACATAATGAATTAAATGATTAGTTTAGCCAATAAGATTGATGAGCTAGCAAGAGTATAACATCGAGGTAACAGATAATGTTTGTTACACAGATCAACGGCTGACAAAATTCAAAGAAGATCTAATGAAGCAGATTGGAACATGTTATTGACACAAGTACCGAGAAATTTTAAGTAGCAAAATCTATGAATGTGATTAAGTAGCAAAATTCAATGGTGGAGAAGAAAATGATTTACTCATCTATATAAGAGAACAAAATTTCTTTATAAAGATGCTAGAAGAAGAAGAAGCTGCAGGATTATTGCGTGAATAATGTTTTCATGCATTTTGATCATACTGGTTAGTGAGAACTGAGCTACAGAGCAATTATCGAGCTACAAAGAGCAGTTACCGATCGACAGTAAGTTGATACAGTATTGAATCTGAAGTGAAATATTGATCAAAAGGATTGGTATGGACTAAATATTGATATGTAATCTGCAATTGAAGTTGTATTAAGGCAAGTCATTTTACTGTTACATATTTAACCATTGTATATAGTCTAAATCTCTTAACCAAGTGGACTATGAAAGTCTTATGAATGTATCATTCATAGAATGAACATTGTTATCCTGTCAACCCCATAGTGAATGTTGGTTGGATGATAACTTCTAGTCTAAAATCCTCTAACAAGGTCACACCTGACAATGTGTTTGTAACCTTTAACAAGGTTGGGTCTTAACCGACCTCACTTTAGAAGAGAACAATTTTTGGGTTGTCGGTCCCAGGTGGTTTTTCCCTTCACAGGGTTTCCATGTTAAATCTCTTGTGTTATGTGTTGATTGTGATATTTGTTTGTTATCATACTTTGCATGTTACATGTTAGATTTGAATGGTAAACAGTTATAAGTATTAGACTGGTAATCGGTAAATGCATAGACAGTAAGAGTTATTATTGCTTACTGATGAGCAGAGTATTGAAGAAATTGTTTTGAATTATACATTTTGATTTGGGACACTGGATAACTGATTCACCCCCCTCTTAGTTATTCTAACACACACACACACACAAAGATACATATATATATATATATATATATATATATATATATATATATATATATATATATATATATATATATATATGTATGTATGTATGTATGTATGTATGTATGTATGTATGTATGTATGTACATACATACATACATACATACATATATATATATATATATATATATATATATATATATATATATATATATATATATATGTATGTATGTATGTATATGTATATATGTATACATATATATATGTATATATGTATATATATATGTATGTGTGTATATATATATATATATATATATATATATATATATATATATATATATATATATATATATATATATATATATATATATATATATATATATATATATATATATATATATATATATATATATATATATATATATATATATATATATATATATATATATATATGTATGTATATGTATGTATATGTATATATATGTATATATATGTATATCATAATAGTAAAAAATGTACATAAAATATTAGTGGTTTGTTTGAAGCTTTTTTCTATTAAAAAAAATTGCAAGAAAATTTGGGGAGGATGGCGCCAAGGTTGTTCCCCTATGGTAGTGCCACATCCATGGCATGGGCCATGAAGTGTGGTGGGTGTGACACAATGGCGTGATGCCATTGAGTGTGGCATTGGTGCCACACTAGTGGCATGATAGCACTATGTGTGGCACAAGAGCCACATCACTAGTCATCCTCTCTGCACACACCATTCCAATTTTTAAAACATATAACTAATATTTTAAAATATATATACATAAAGCCTTGCAATGCAACACAAAAAAAACCTCTTGCAAGATTCTCCATTTTCAACCTAAACACACAAAAAAAGTATGAGAGAGGGAAAAAAAGAATGAGAACAAAAAAAAAAGAGTAGAAATCCATGCCATAACCCTAATATGAAATTAGGGTTAGGGTAGAGGGAAAATGAGAGTGAGAGAGAGAGGGAAATAAGAAATTCAAATGAGAAAAGAATATCATTTAGATTGTGTAGAAACCCTAAATAGGGTTAGGGTTAATATGAATTAAATATTATTGCTTTTGTTCTTCAAATGTAAGTCAATGGGAGGGAGTACATTTAGATAGAATATTAAATTGTAAAAAAAAAGGGGTTTAGTTGTTTTAATTAGCTAGTGGCTTTAATTATCATATAAAAAAGGAACACTATTTTATAAAGAGGAACTTACTACAGTTATAAGATTTAGATTATAATGCAAGATTTAAAATTAATATGTCATTATTGCAGTGACCTTTTTATTATAATATAATATTCTAACAATGAGATGTTATGGTTTAAAATGGAACGTCAATAATATAATAGTTTATGTATAATGATTTAATGTAATTATTTCTATAAGATTTAAGTAACATACAATAGATTGAGTCATTTAAATTATTTTAGGAGACCTGAATATATATTAATTAAAGGATAATAAAATAAATTTTGCAAATATTGCGCTAAATAATGCTCAATTTTAAGTAATGATTGATTTGGCATCTAATTATTTAAAAAAATGTCAAAATGTAACAATTTAATTTAAATGATTATTGATGTGGCTATAATTATAGAAGGATATTTACATAACATTGGACTAAAATTTAATTTAAACAATAAGTGGCTATGAGATGATTAAATAAATAATTATAATATAATTTATAAAATAACACATTATAATTATGATTAGGATGACCCACATTAATTTGTGGGAAACATGATTACGAAATAAGGATTAGAAATTGTTAGATAACCAAGAGGGGGGTGAATCAATTAAATCCAGTTATCCTACAGTCCCAAATACTCCCAGATGTATAAAACAAATCCTTTAATCAATTTAAACAACTCGGTAAAACTTTGTTTGTCCCTTTCTATTCATTAACTGAATACCAATAAAATTAACTAGTGTATATACCGATCAAACCAGTGCTATTAATATGTAAAGAAAATTAACAAATCATCACAGCCATATACATATAACACTTAATTTTTAATGTGAAAACCTTGTTAGGAGAAAAACCACCTGGGACCGGTACTCGAAATAATTTCACTCTTATGAAGTGAGCTCAATTAAGAGCCAACCCTGTTAAAGGTTACAAAACACACTGTAAAGTATGACCTTGTTAGAGGATTTATCACTAACCGTTATTCATGACCAAAAATTTACTATGGGGTCAAAAATAAAATAATCAACATTCATTAAATGTCATAATGAAATAATAAAGACTATTAAGTCCCACTCGGTTAAGCGATTTATCTGTAGTAATGGTTAGAATGTAATAGTAAATGATCTAATTCAAATCCAACTTCCTTTGCAGATTTTCAGATCTATGTTAAGCTCAAAATACCTTTGGCCATCATAATCACTTCAATTTCCTTATATCCTCCAACTCTATTCTTCTCGATTAATTCCTTTCTCTAACACTTGGTGTTGTTTGCAAAATTGCTCAGTTCTATCTTCAACCTATCTGACCAGCTTTAAATGAATGAAATCTTCTCACACGCATCCTTATTCATTTAGAATATCTTGCTACCTTTTATAGACATGATAAACCATTTTCTTCTCATCCATAGATTTTTCCTTTTAATCTCCCTCATTAATTTTTCCACTTCAACCTTCCTTGGAGCTTGTGTCTCAAACACATTTCATTCTTCATCATCTGATAATCCTTGAATTTTTTTAGTCATAGATCTTCATAAAAAACTTTATCTTTAACCTCAAAATCATCCATATTCATCCATCTCATCATCTTAAGTCGGCACAAACATGTTCCTTTTCTTTGTTTTTACTCGGTCAATACCGTGATGTGTTGGTGACTTCTAACTCAGTTAATACTGTACTTGGTATACACTACACTTTCTCGGTGTACATTGTTTCAACTCAGTGTATACTAAGTTCTTCATTTACCAACCACATAAAATTGTTCATTCTTGATCTTCAATTCATAACAAAATTATGTAATACAATCAAATCACTAACATAATGTTAGAGAATCATCAATAAGTTACCTAATGAATATCATACCCATATCTTACTTATACATCTTATCTTCATGTTAATATATCATTCATTCACCATTATACCTTATTTAGATCTTTGTAACTATCATGATACATACTATCAAAACTAGTTAACTTTAATGACAATATAATAGCTGATGTAATGTGTCACATATACCTTTGTAACATGATTGTAATATAAGACTTCTTATTAATAAGGTAATTGTGTCATTCAACTCATTAAAGGGGAAATTTAATTATTGTAAGTATTATAATCATAATGTTGGATTTCAATAATAAATTACTAAGGTTAGAAGTGAAACTATAAGATGAAGGTAATTCATGGTAATAAATTAACCATATAAAAGTTAATAAGTTTTATTCACCCCTTCATTAAAATTTAATTAGACCTAACATTTAAACCTACTTAAGGGAAGTAACCCTAGTTGACTCTAAAGGACTTCAACCCTATTGAGGGATGTTGACAAATCAACCATGGATGGGAAGTTGCCCACATGGTCATAGATTTTCATGATTCCCCTCAAAATTCTTAGAATAAACCTAGTTATGTTGAAAGTTAATTACAAACTCTCAACATTTTAACTCCATCAGTAAACTTATAATCATTTTACCTTATCAACATGCAAACATTAGTTAATTCAACATGTCTAGAAAAAATATGTTGGTGTGTTTTTTCTATAAAATTTGGGCACATGAAATTTCAGTATCATATTTGTGCTTCATCGTTAGGAGCCTTAAACCATTACATTTCACTTTTAAAAAAATTATTGAACATCTAGGATGCCTCTCATAATGTGGCAAGCTCGTAGACATGGACGAAGCCCTAGGAATTCTCGCTTGACACGAGAGGATGTTGAAAAAGTAGAAGAGGTTCTTGGAGGGGATCAAAGACCTCCTCCCAAGAAACCACCTAACCCAAACTAGGACATTCTCAATTCTCTAAAAAACCTTATCAACATATTTCAATTGAGACTACCACTAGTTGATCAATAGACAAAACACTAGGGTGCAGAGGGACATAGTCCAATAGCTAGAGAGTGGAGTATGAGCCATCATCATAGTCACATGGAGGGTCAAAATGATTATGAGTATAGGTCAGTTCATATGCTAGAACCACCACTAGATATAGTGCTTTAAATTGCATTCATATGAGATTAATCAAAAGGCACATTTTCTGATTCATATTTTAAGAGGGACTGCCTCTACTTGGTGGAGACAAGAAGAATATAAGAATAACCTAGTTATTGAAACTCTCACTTAGGAAACCTTCTTGGAGAGGAGATAGATAACTATCATATCATTTTAGGAACACTTCATTGATGAGTTTTATGATCTTCATTAGAGGGGATTCACTATATTGCAATATGAGAGAAAGTTCCTTGAACTTCTAAATTATGTGGATTACATGAAGGATGAGAAGTTTCTAGTTGATTTCTTTTTCATGGGATTGAATGTTGCGATATTAGGAATAGTATGCATGGTAGGTCTAGAGAGCCTTTGGGTTTCCATAGAGAAGGAATTGATATAAGAGGTTATTTAGAGGAAATCATAGGATACACAAGATCTATCTCAGAATCATGACCCTACACCACTGATATCTAGGTTTTAGAAAACCCACTAGAAGGGTAATCATAAACAGTCATCAAGGTTTTATAAAACCCTTCACCCTTAATAGTAGTCTCAATAGAATCAAAGAATAAGGCTACCACAAGGATATCAAGGCTCTAAGCCCAAGAAGTGGCAGCCATAGGGGCCTAGTGGAGATCAACATCCATGGGTTTCATTTACATCTCTAGCTCAGACCCGACACTCCACCAAGGATGATTTCAATGGGTCTAGTAGGACTGGAGGGCATCAATATTCTAGGCCATAGGGAGTTTATACCTAGGTATATGGAACATGTTACACATGTAGTGTCATGGGGAACATAGCTAGAGATTGTCCATAGGGTCAGATGGCAAGCAGTCAATATATGGAAGCATCAAAGCCTATAGTTGGGGACATGGGCAATTACCACAGGGTATTTGTAGCGGTTGATAACTACCAGATAGAGCATCAAACCAGAGTGATAGAGGCTACATGTATGATCAAAGGTAGTAATTTCACCATCTTATTTGATCTAGGAGCTACTAATTCTTTCATTTCTCAATTGGTTATGGACTCTTGTGGGCTAGTGGCAACTAGGCAGGATGTCAGTTAGGAGATTGAGTTAGCATCAGGGGCTAGAGTATCAATTAAGTCAATGGTTAATGATTGCTAGATTAAAATTGGTGAAATGACTACAATGGAAGACCTATGTATTAAACCTCTAGGATATTATGACATTATTCTCTTCATGGATTGGATTTATGCCCATAGAGCCAAGATGGATTGTTGTCAAAATAGGATTGAGTGTGTATATGATCATGGAACTTCTATAATGATTTAAAGGATTCAAAGGCCTATATCCCTTTGTATGACTTTTTCTATGTAGCTTAAGCTGAGCATGCAAAAAGGGTGTCAGTTATTTTCCATCACTATCAATGATAGAGAGGAAGAGGAGGAGAAGGAACCATCTTTTGATGATCATCCTATTCTTTAGGAATTTTTAGGTGTATTCCCTTTTGAGCTACCTAGTATACCTCCCCATAGAGTAGTTCACTTTCATATAGATCTTGTACCACGAGTCATGGCAGTTTTAAGAGTGCCATATAGAATGACCACTAATAAGCTTAATGAGCTCAAGATCCATCTAGAGGATCTTTTAGATAAAGGGAACATTCATCCAAGTGTCTCTCAATGGGGTACATTAGTCATATTCATTAAGAAGAAGGATGGATCTCTTTGTGCATGCATAGATTACCGATAATTGAACAAAGTAACTATTAAGAACCAATATCTACTCCCTAGGATTGATGATTTATTTGAACAACTTCAAGGTACCAAGGTATTCTCAAAGATAGATATGAAGTCATGGTACCACTAGTTGAGGATTGTGAAGAATGATATACACAAAACCTCTTTTTGTACTAGATATGGCCACTATGAATTCATAGTTGTTTTATTTGGTCTTACAAATACTTCAGCTATATTGGTGAGTCTCATGAATGGGATAGTCCACACATTCCTTAACCATTTTTTGATTGTGTTCCTAGATGACATATTGATATATTCTTAGAATGAGAAGGAGTACAAGGAGCATGTTAGTCCATTTTCCAGTCAACATGAAATCTTGTAAAAATGGCCTTTTCTCTGCAATTCTTGAATATGTCCCACCTTGTGTTCTTCAGTGTGTCACCTTGCTCTAGTCCAAATTGCACATGCTGAATTGCAAAACCCAAGGAGATATGCAGGAAACAATTTCAAAATTTGACCAAGTGTCAAAAACCCACAATGTTTTTCAAAACTCATGATGTTTTCGGTCTCCCTGCTACCTTTGGGTTTGTGTGAAAACCCTAGATGTTTTTGATCTTTTGCTAAAAACCTTGTGTGTTTTCAACCTCACATTTCTTTCCTCTTACCAGCACTCCTTGTTTGTCCGTCCTAACTACGTAAGTGCGATCGGTTGGTGGGACCTTTTCCTTCCCAAGGGGTTAAACTTCAGTAAGATCTCACGGTTGTCATTATATCACTAGGGAAAGCTGCTCATGTTTTAAGATTGTGGTATAGCGACAACCGTCGATCTTCTTCGGTGATGCAATGGACTATGGGATCGCTATCAGAGGCTGCTGAGCTAGAGTTTTCTTATAGGAGGCTTGATAATGACATGGAAATCTTACGGGCCTAGATCTTCAAGAGGCTTTTGATCTATGACGGGCATGTGATCGTAAAGAATATTCTCATGTCATGAGATCATGCACCAGCCATTGATCTTGTTTGCTACAAGCATTTCTTCAGTGGTGGTCTCGGTGTCAGAAAGGAAGCAAAGGTGCATGTTTTTATTGGTTGTCGCATGATCGCATGTTAGGTATTTCTAACATGCGATCATGCAACCACTTGCCACTTGTCCACATGGGTACTAGTTCTTAGTGATGTTCAGCTACCTGGCGGTTAAGTTTTTCTTTCCACGATCTGGTGACTCATGGTTATCTCTTGGTTGCTGATTCTTGGTGATTATGCCCTTAACATCTGGCAACCTGGCTGGCGGTTTACTTTGCCTTAGTTGTGCAATCATGTAATGGTGGGCTTGGGTCTTCATGCTTTTAAAGGTAAGGCCTCTTCGGTGATGGTCCCTCTGGTGGTTATGTGGTGGCCTATGGTTGGCTGTCACATGATCACGTGTCAGAGTTTTTTGACATGTGATCATGCGACCAGTTTACATGTGTGTTGTGGCCCTGATGGCGGGTGGTGAAGTGGAGTCCTCTAGATGCTGAGGTGGCAGGGGGTTTGTGGTGGGACCTATCTACTCGATGGTGATGATGTGCTCAATTCTCATTGGTTAGCGCAGTGACTTGGCAGTTTGTAGGTGTAGCAGTTATTGGTAGGGCCGAGGCGTGGTAAGTAATGGTTTGTCGCATGATCTCATAGCCTTTTTCAAGGCTATGCGATCATGCGACTAACCACCAAACTATTGCGATGTCACTGATATGGTGTTAAGGTGGGTCAATGGTGTCGTGCTGCTAACATGCTTGATTTTCATTTGCCGATGGATTTATGAGGTGGTAGATGTCTTTTAAAGGGGCCCACGATTGTTGTGAATTAAGTATGACCACCCAATTTTCCGAGAAGGGAAAAAGATCTATGGCCGCATTTTAAATTTTGACTTGACCATTGGAATTCAAATTTAAACTTGTAAATGGTTTTCGTGATAAGAGGTACCCAGAATTTATGGTTTTTCTAGCCGTTTCTTGATCTGGTTGGTGGCATTGATTGTTGTAGCCTGGTCCAGTGAGTTGGGTGATTAATTATAGAAGTTGTTTTGTACCTTATGGAACATGGTTTTGTGCTCGAGGTGTGTTTGCAAGTGGTTGATTAGACTAATTTTTATGGTAGTTCCCTGGTGTTCTATACTGAGCTCATAGATTTTCATAATTGCAGATATATTTGAGATTTGTTTTCTCTAGGTTGCTTGGTTTCTAGCCCTTGCAATAAGTTTTTGACCGTTTCCAATTGGTATGGAGGCTGTAACCCTAACCCTAGTCACCCTAAGCTTCATGCAATCTCTTTGAGATTCCCAAGGTGGCTAGTGGTATAAGTTGTTAGTTTTTGATAGAGTCAGGGTTCAAATTTTAATTAGTCCAGAGGTTTTGATTATAGTTAGTTCCAAGGGTTTGTAGCAGGGCTATATCACATTACATGTAAGCTAAATAGAATTTCTGGAAGTCTTTTGCAGGTTATTGAAGTGGTTTGATCTCTGTCCTACTTTGATCATGTACATGACTCATTATACTTAATATAAGTTTTTCATGCTTCCAAGTCTCTCCTTGGTGTCATTCTTGTGAATCTTGGATTTTCTGATCCATTGCATAGGGTTACCTTTGCATATGTTCTTGTCTTTAGTTCTTGATCTAGGATCAAGTGAAATATACTTTAGAGGGGACATAGATTCAGTTTTGGTTGTCTACAGAAGGATCTTATAAGTAGTGGATGGGCTGGAATGTTTATATTTATGGCTATGATTCTTTGACAATAGTCGATTCACGTTTCATTATTTGTATGTGAGGTCTACCTAATGGATAATGGAATTGATCAAGGATTAGTACATTTAGTTGAGTCCAATGTGTGATTGGCTCTTGTCTACCTTCCCTATCCTCATTAATCAAAGACCCTTTTAAGTTTTAAGTATTATTGTTGGTAGTAATACCTTTCATAAGGCCATTTTATACCCAATAGCAATTGAGATTCAATGAATGTCTGGTTAAAATTTAGTAGTCTCTTGCTATCATTTGCTTTGTTTAATCTAGTCCAAAGTCCTAAAATGCCATAAGTTACTGGATTAGGTACACCTGTCTTGGTTTTGCGGAGCCAGCTCCCATACTTGTAACTAACCACTCCTAACATTAGTCTCAAGGCATATTGGCAGCCCTAAGTGGCATAAACATTTTTGAACACCAACAAAATGGTGACTCTGCTAGGGAGAATAATGAAAAAGAAAAATATCTATTAGGATCTCTGGTTATAGTTATATTGTAAAGTCAAAATCTTTATTGACCAGATTGATTTGCCCATCTGAGTCACCAACAAGATGGCGACTCTATTGGGGATTTACAAGTGTGCTACCTGGATTTGCTAATTGAGTTATATGTGGCTTTGTTATGGGAGTGCTCAGAGTCTATCGGTGTTTCAAGATAGATTAGTAAAGTTTGTGTCCTCTGAAGAGAGGTGGTGACTCTATGCTAGAAAGAACCTGAGTTGTGTAGTTTTGTTGGGACTTCATTTAGTTGAGAAGAAGGCAACAGCATTCAGCAGGGTGATCCAAGTATTCTCCATCAAAATTTTATGTATATGCATGGTCCTAATCAAATGATTGTGTCATTAAAGGGATAGGACAAGTGTGAAGTATCTTAGAATAGCTAAGTGAGAGGTGGGAGTTATTTACAAGTGTATTGATCCCTTGTTTTTTATTTACAAAGAATCAAGTGTATAGGCACAAGGTTGTATATCAGTGATGGATGTGCCTAGGGGTCCTATTGGTAGGGGTTATGCACCATTTTGTTATGATGGCATACCTGGTTTCCCCAACAAAGTCCCTGATGAAATTAGAGAGTATTTACCAAAGTTCAATAGGAATCAGTGTCCATCAATAAGAAAATATGTGATGGCTTTTTCTGATTTAATGTGCGATTTTGATGTCTTCCATGAGGATTTGAGGATGAGGTTGTTTGTGCAGACTCTTGAGGGAGATGAAAGGGAGTGCTTTTTATTTTTGCCTGCAGCCTCTATTTCTTCATGGGATGAGTTGAGTTATTGCTTCATTGATTATTTTGATAGCAGGGTAGATGTACAATCAATGTTGGACAATTTGATGGGAATTCAGATTGAAGAAGATGAGTTGATTCAAAGATTTACCAACAGATTCACTAGGACATTAATGGATATCCCTGAGGATTTTAAACCTCATGATCAAATTTCTCTAATCATTTACTTGAGCACATTTAACCAAAAAATGGGTTTCTTGCTGAGGGATAAACAACCACAAAGTCTACATCAAGCTTTTGAGGTTGCATTGGATATTGAGTGCAATCTGAAGTATGGAGTTATAAGAAGACATGCCTCTGCTAGTTTGCATATTCAAAATAGGGTAAATGGTCAGGAGGAGGGTGAGAGACATCATTGCTCTCATCCTTTTAATTATTGTATTAATCATAGTGTTGTATATGAAGGTGAAATGAGTTCTACTGCCAAAGGTACAGTAAATAAGGAGGCACTTTTCCCTTTACATGATTTTCCCAAGAATAGTGATGATAATTGTGAAAATTCTTTGCCACCAAGTGATGTTGATACAGATGCTGAGAAAGGTGTTGATTGTGGGAGCATGGATGAGGTTGAGAATGAATTTCTTTCTGATGATATGTCACAAGGTTTCTCTCATGTTGCAGAGGTTTTTTCTTTGTAGTCTTCTATGTCAGTGGATGATAGTGATGTTGATTACAAGGTCTTGGAAGTCAAAGATTTGTGGGGAAATCTATGGGATGGTTCTTCTGATGAGTACAACACTGATTATTCATATGTTGATAGTAGTGACGGTGAGTCATGCTCTAATTTTGACTATGAATTCTCTTCTTTTGAAGATGTGTATGATGATGGAAATAAAGACATATATAGTGTGGTTGCCAATTAGTTATTTGATGAGGACAGTAGTGAGAACCAATTGGCACTTTGTCCAAATTATTATGAGAAATAATTCAATGTTGTTTCTAACCCACTATTTGAGGAGTGTGCTCAGAGGATGGATTTTGTTGAGGATTGCCCACCTCCTATACTTGAAGTTTCATATGTGGTTGATCCTGAGTCCCCATTACCAATGAAGCCAGTTGAAGGAAAGGTAATGCAAAATGAATGTTATTTTCTTGATGGAGATGCATTACATTGTGATAGGGTTTTTCTCCTATCACCAAGTATTGATAGTGATGAAGATAATGTGATTCATGATGTTAGTCATGAGAGTTATCTTTATGAAGATAAAGGTATAATTCATCTGGATGAATCAGTTGTCTTGGCTGAGGTAAGTGAAAATGAATATAATGGTTTCTCTTTCGATGTGCAAGAGTGCATTAGAGATGAGCTGGATGCCTGCAGCCAGGGAGGAAAGATGTCAGTCTTTTGTCCCCTTCCATATGTTTCAATCCATGATGATTTTGATGATGCTTATTTTTCAAGTAGTGAGTTTGTAGGGGGACATGTGAAGGAGGGCATTGGTGATGATAAACCCAGGGTTGTTTTGTAGTCGGTACCTAACAGTGTTTTTTGTCATTGTGCATGTGGAAAAGGTTTCAGACCTTTGTTTGATTTTGTGAGCAGAAACCAAGTTTTTGATAGAGGAAAGGGTTGGTTTTCTTCTAGCATACTGATGTTACTTATGTATTTTTTGTATATTTTGTACAAATGGTGTCAGGTTTTTGTGAGGAGCCAGTCTATGATTTCTTGGATAAAGAGCAAGGAGAGGGCCTATTTTTTTTTCTCTAGTGGGTGGTCTACTTCTTCTTAGAGATCTGAGGTCCTCATTGTACTTGCAAGAGATACATGTCCCCAACTAGAGCCATTGTTAGTCCATTTTCTAGTCAACGTGAAATCTTGTGAAAATGGCCTTTTCTCTGCAATTCTTGAAGATGTCCCACCCTATGTTCTTCATTGTGTCACCTTGCTCTGGTCCAAATTGCACATGTTGAATTTCAAAACCCAGGGAGATATTCAAGTTTTAAGGTTTGCAAGAAATAATTTCAAAATCTGCCTAAGTGTTGAAAACCCACAATGTTTTTTAAAACCCATGATGTTTTTGGTCTCCCTGCTACCTTTGGGTCTACATGAAAACCTTGGATGTTTTCAATCTTTCACTGAAAACCCTATGTGTTTTCAACCTCACATTTCTTTCCTCTTGCCAGCACTCCTTGTTTGCCAGTCCTAACAGCGCAAGTGTGATTGGTTGTTGGGACCTTTTCCTTCCCAAGGGGTTAAACTTCAGTAAGATCTCACAGTTGTCATTATACCGCTAGCAAAAGCTACTCATTTTTTAAGATCACGGTATAGCAACAACCATCAATCTTCTTCGGTGATGCAATGGACTGTGGGATCGCTATCAGAGGCTGCTGAGCTAGAGTTTTCTTATTGGATGCCTGATAATGACATGGAAATCTCGCGGGCCTGATTCTTCAAGAGGCTTTTGATCTATGATGGGCATGTGATTGTAAAGAATATTCTCATGTCATGAGATCATGTGCTAGCCGTTGATCTTGTTTGCTACAAGCATTTCTTTAGCGGTGGTCCCGGTGTCAGAAAGGAAGCGAAGGTGCATGTTTTTATTGGTTGTCACATGATCGCATGTTAGGTATTTCTGACATGCAATCATGTGACCGCTTACCATCTATCCACATGGGTCCCAATTCTTAGTGATGTTCAGCTGCCTTGCGGTTAAGTTTTTTTTTCCATGATCTAGTGACTCGTGGTTATCTCTTGGTCACTGATTCTTGGCGGTTAGGCCCTTAACATGTAGCGACCGAGCTGGCAGTTTACTTTTCCTTAGTTGAGCAATCATGTAATGGTGGGCTCGGGTCTTCATGCTTTTAAAGGTAAGGCCTCTTCACTGATGGTCCTGCTCGTGGTTATGTGGTAGCCTATGGTTGGCTATCGCATGATCATGTGTCAAAGTTTTTTGACATGTGATCATGCGACCAGTTGACATGTGTGTTGTGGTCCTGATGGCAGGTGGTCAAGTGGTGTCCTCTAGATGCCGAGGTGGTAGGGGGTTTGTGGTGGGACCTATCTGCTCGATGGTGATGATGTGCTTGATTCTCATTGGTCAGCAAGGTGACTTGGTAGTTTATAGGTGTGGTGGTTGTTGGTAGGGCCGAGGCGTGGTAAGTAATGGTTTGTCAAATGAATGCATAGCCTTTTTCAAGGCTATGCGATCATGCGACTAACCGCCAAACTAATGCAACATCGCTGATGTAGAGTTAAGGTGGGTCAACAGTGTCATGTTGCTGACATGCTCAATTTTCATTCGTCGAGGGATTTATGAGGTGGCAGATGACTTTTCAAGGGGCTTGTTAGCTCTTTTTCATGTAGAATCACCAATATCACTATTAAGCTTGACTCTCAGGTTCCCAATTCCAAATTCTTACAGGGAAAAGGCTAATTGATAAGGACCAAGTCCTTCTTCTACTTTGGGCTCCACAAACCCAGGCAGGTGTACCTATCTTCAGACTCACTGCTTCATAATGAAATCCTTCTAGTGGAGTAGGGGTTCTCACAATGACTTGCTAATGTCTCTTGCTGTAATGGATGTAGAGCTTAGAAAGCCAATCCATGATGTTAACAAAAGCAAACAATCATTGTAGAAAAATGGAAAAAAGTGACAAGGGTATTCATCCTTCTTCTCTTCGAGTTTAAAACTCAGGTAGGCTAACCTATTTGATTCATCTCTTCAAAGAATCACTAAAGGTACTTGCACTATTCAATGCAACTTATAAACATTTTTGCTCTTAAACATGAAAGGGAAAAGTGATTTGAATTGGTTTGGATGCAATTCTGGAAAAAGACTAGTGCTTAATCCATTGGGTATGGAGTCAAATTGAATAGACATTCACAAAGATTTACAACTCAACACATCTGAAACCAGTAACATGTCTTACATACTACTTTTATCATTACAAACACATGATCATCAAATCCATATATCATTGATTTTCTCAGAAACTATCCAACAAGATTTACTCCTTCCTTGAAGGAAACTAAAGAATAATATCACAGTCTACCTTATAGATGACAAACCAGAAATGCCTTACAAATCTAGCTCATAAGAATTCCAGAAAACATACAGAGACATCAAGTCCTTGCAAAGAGACTTTGGGTGTAATTTATTAATAAAACATTGTTTCAATACATTCAAAATGCCAAAATACTCAAAAAACTAGAACCCTAAACTTAACCAGAACTTGCATTAGTTGGAACTCAAACTTGCAGAGCTCTGCTCATGCAAAAAGATTGGAACCTTTTCAAAAAGATTAGAAATGGGAATAAGAAGAGAAGGGGGAAACACTAGAAAGCATCACAACTTGACACTTGTCAGACTCTGAACTACTCACTGAATGAATCACCATGTCTGGAACAACAAACATGATCTACTCTATCCCCTTGAAAACACATGAGTCATCGAACATAACAAATTAGATATTTTCAAAATATCTTCCCAGCCCCTGTTTTGTCCAACTGCAAATATCTCAAAACCAGTTAGACCGACATTGAAATTGATCCCGAAAATGAAATCCTCATTCTCTCACCTTTCCAACGATATATAATACTTTCTATTTGGAGCAAAAACGTGCCCTCTATGAATTAATCAATCCCTGAGGCCTATGATTTTAAATTTTTGAATTTACTCTATAGTCTGAAACTATAGAAATGAACTTTCTAAACCCTTGATTTTTATGCATCTTGAAAGTCACGTGGATTTCCCTTTTTTTTTTAAAAAAAAATTCTTTTCCCTTCATTTTTGCCTTAGATGTGGGACCCACCGATGACATATGGTAGGCACTGATTGGGCCGGCCTACCACATTATCTCTGATTGGATTGATGACTAGACTATTGCCTCATCGCCTATGCCACGTGTCACTCTGGCGCATGATCTCATGGACCAAAATTGGCCCTTGAGATCATGCGACCACCATCAGATGGTGCCACAAATCTCAAGATCATCGGCCTATAGAGTGTATACTTTATCAAAATTATTTACCTTTTGTGGGGCCCTTTACTCTGTCACTGCTAACTCATCCACGAGTTAGATGCCACATGTCATCCTGTTGAATGTTCGCAAGGGCTGAATTTCGCTCTTATGATCATGCAACCACTCCATCTCTAAGTCACCAAATCACTTGACCTAAACCATGATCTATATGGCGAACTAGCAAGTGAGTTATCTCCAATTTGTGGAATGCCCAGCCCCTAACTGCTAGCATTTAGTGACTTCGTGACTAGCGGTTAGCAAACCTCTACCTCCAAATTGCATGAAGTTTGCTTGACTATCGGCCTCATCCTATGAATGCATGAGCACTTGACACGTGTCACCTCATTGCATGATCGCATGGCCTGGCCCATGCGATCATGTGACCACCATTTATGGTCCCACAAATCCCAAGGTCACCATTCCTGCATAGTCACACATTTAATTCTCCTGCATCATTGACCTGTGTGTCACCTCACTGGCTAGCTACCACATGTCGGCCTGGCATATGATTGTAAGGGATGAAAATGGCCAATGCGATCATGCAACCACTCTACAACATTTAATTTAATCAGGCCCGCATCCAGTTGGCGTGCACCTCTAGGAAGATTGACACATGTCAGCCTATTGCATGTTCACAAGGGGTGAAGTTAGCCCTTGCAATCATGCGACCACTTGACACATGTCCACTTCTAACCAGTAACCACCACCTCATCACTAGTTGCCACGTGTCAACCTATCGCATGTTCACAAGGGCTAAAGTTGGCCCTTGCGATCATGCAACCTCTTGACATGTGTCCATTCTCTAAAACCTTCTCTCTGTCACAAAATTTCTTTCCTGGGCACGGGCATAGAAACCAAGATGAGTGGTAGGAGGACGCATGGGTAGAGCCTCGGCTGCTTCAACTTACTTTCATTGGGCATGGATTTGGTTATATTCATCTTGAAGGCCTATTTTCGGATCAATGTGGGACATTCTTTTTCCAGTTTTAAAGACTTTCACAGCGCCTTCCTCCAAAATATGGGGCCCACCAACAGGTCACAGCTACGCAGATAGGAAACGTTGATAAAGAGGAAAAAGTGTGAGGTTGAAAACACACAGAGTTTTTGGTGAGGGATCGAAAACATCTAGGGTTTTCATGCAGACCAAAAGGTAGTAGGGAGACTAAAAACATCATGGGTTTTCAAAAATATTGTGGGTTTTCAACACTTAGGCAAATTCTGAGATTATTCCCTACAGACCTTGGAACTTGAATATCTCCCTAGGTTTTGCGATTTAGCTCATGCGATCTGAACTAGAGTAAGGTGATACATTAGAGAGCATGGTGCTAAGAGAACAAACCATGAAACATTATGGATTTTCTTTTCACATTAAAATTGTGATTACAGGTCTGGTAGAGACAACTTTTACAAAACTTGCAGGAAAGAGGTCATTTTCAAAAGATTTTGCTATGATTGGAAAATGACCCAATAGTGGCTCTATCTGGGGATGGTTGAATGCAAGTTCAGCACAAGAATACTAGAATCTTCTAGAAGAGAAGACCACCCCAAAAAAATAGCTTCTCTTCTTATCCCTCCAATCCATTATTCGGTTCTGAGGCTCCTTTATTGAAAGAAACTACACTATTGCTAAAAGGAAAGCAACTATACAAATATACACAAACTTCTTACAGATGGAAACCAACTGAGGCTCACTTACCTCTATCAAAAACATGATTCTCTTTTCCACCATGCTTTGAAAATAAACTAAAAATGTCACTTGCATCTACATGGCTGAAAACATGAATATTCTCCACAAGCACATTATGCAACATATAATCCATATATTCATATCCATCCAAAGCCTGAGAATAAAACTCAATCTAGATATACTGATCATTCTCATAAATGTGCTAGTCACATTCACTGATATCATTAGTTCGCACAAAAGAAAAAAAAATACTATCCACCACATTCGACAAACTAATACGGGACTGATTTTCACAAAAATGGGAGCACACGAACTTGCTGATTGCAACCCTTAGATTTACCATTATCTTTAGCATCCTCTTGCGAATCGAAAGAAAAAATCTCATATTCACACCCATGCAAAGACAACAAACAATTAGGAGGCTCCTCGTATATTACCTCTTTCTCATCCGGCTGAGATGAGACCTAAGATTCACATTCATAGCCAAATTCATCATTAGATGAATGTACTGTATCAGGTTCAACATGGACTAATTCTTCAATAAACTCTTCAAATAGCGAGTTAGAAACCAGATGAAAATGTGAATCATAGAAGTTTGTACATAGTGTCGGCTGATCACAATCAATCTTCTCAGTAAAAAAAGGATTTGAGATATCATTATACTCATATTCAGACTCACTGTCATGGATACTCTCAGCAAAAGATAAATTCAAATCTAAATCACTTAAATCTGAATCCAATACATCAGCACATTTATCAATGAGAGAACTACTATATTTACTTACACCATCTTCATTCGGGTAATCATATTCTAAACTACATTCATTTTTGGACTGAGAATCATTATCCTTTTCAGAGTCATAGAACTCACCATCAACCAACTCACCCCTATCACTCTGACATTCATCATCAGCATCATCATTGCATTCATCAGGTACATCTGAAAACTAAGATACTTCACTTTTGAATGCAATAGGAGAAAGAAATTTGTCCTCATAAATTTCCTTTTCAGATTGAGGATCACACTTGTTCTCAGCTTTGACCGCAATACTTTCACATTCATTTTCAAACTGAGATCCTTCTACCCACACAATATACTTTGCTTTTGTTCTCGCATCCCAGTGAATAGATTTAGGAACACACAGTTCTAGAAACAAATCAATATGATAAAGTTCCTGAAATACATCATCAACCTGAAGCTGATTGAATGCTGCAACAAACCTTTCAAAAAATAGACACACTGATTCATCTTTTCTTCTCCCTACTTCCATTTTTAGGAACTCAATTTCCTTTGCCCAAATTTCATGCTTAATCATTACAAGATTATTTTCATCTTCTTCAAAACCAAACAAAGGAAAAGAAGATCTAGGAATAACATCTAGATTTACACAATTTGTTGTTTCAGATGACATAACTTCTTGACAGTGTGTCCTTTCTCTTCTACAACTTCTGCAGTCACAACCTCATTTAACATTAACATATTTCTGATACTCTTTAGAAACTAAATCTTCTATCCAGAAATATGGTAGGAATTTTCAACTTAAATTTTCCTTTTCTTAGTGACTGATTCACTTGTTTAGGGACTATTTTATACCTTGACAAAGGATTACCTACAAGTGCTGCTGCTTGTAAAATTCTGATTTAAAGTTTCCTTCAAATCACCTTCCAAAACTTTGTAGTGCCGCCACCTCTTTTCAGAGGACAAATCTGGATTCAGCTGAGAACCTTCTATCTCAAATCTGAACCGTCTTTATCAACAAACACAAAACACTTCACGGGATGCATTGTTTGTCAAGATAAAAATACATTACAATCTCTTTACAAAACACTGATCAAATAGAGATTTAGAGTCGCCACTCACATTCAGTGAGAACATATAACAATTTTAAAAGAATAGACTCTATATCAAAATTGGACCAGACCCTAGGATGATTCAACAAAGCAAAGAATTGAACATCTTCAACTTGCTATCATTTATTACTTCCCCAGTAGAGTCACCATTTTGTTAGCTCTTTTTCATGTAGAATAACCAATATCACTATTAAGCTTGACTCTCAAATTCCCAATTCCAAATTCTTACAGGGAAAAGGCTAATTGATAAGGACCAAGTCCTTGTTCTACTTTGGGTTCCACAAACCCAGGCGAGTGTACCTATCTTCAGACTCACTGCTTCACAATGAAATCCTTCCAGTGGATTAGGGGTTCTCACAATGACTTGCTAATGTCTCTTGCTGCAACGGATGTAGAGCTTAGAAAGTCAATCCATGATGTTAACAAAAGCAAACAATCATTGCAGAAAAATGGCAAAAGTGACAAGGGTATTCACCCTTCTTCTTTTCGAGCTTAAAACTCAGGTAGGCTAACCTATCTGATTCATCTCTTCAAAGAATCACTAAAGGTACTTGCACTATTCAATGCAGCTTATAGACATTTTTGCTCTTAAACATGAAAGGGAAAAGTGATTTGAATTGGTTTGGATGCAATTCTGGAAAAAGACTAGTGCCTAATCCATTGGGTATGGAGTCAAATTGAACAGACATTCACAAAGATTTACAACTCAACACATCTGAAACCAGTAACATGCCTTACATACTACTTTTATCATTACAAACACATGATCATCAAATCCATATATCCTTTTCATTCTTAGAAACTATCCAACAAGATTTACTCCTTCCTTGAAGGAAACTAAAGAATAATATCACAGTCTACCTTATAGACGACAAACCAGAAATGCCTTACAAATCTAGCTCATAAGAATTCCAGAAAACATACAGAGACATCAAGTCCTTGCAAAGAGACTTCAGGTGTATTTTATTAATAAAACATTGTTTCAATACATTCAAAATGCCAAAATACTCAAAAAACTAGAACCCTAAACTTAACCAGAACTTGCATTAGTTGGAACTCAAACTTGCAGAGCTCTGCTCATGCAAAAAGATTGGAACCTTTTCAAAAAGATCAGAAATGAGAATAAGAAGAGAAGGGGGAAACACCAGAAAGCATCACAACTTGACACTTGTCAGACTCTGAACTACTCACTGAATGAATCACCATGTCTGGAACAACAAACCTGATCTACTCTATCCCCTTGAAAATACATGAGTCACCGAACATAACAAATTAGATATTTTCAAAATATCTTCTCAGCCCCTATTTTGTTCAACTACAAATATCTCGAAACCAGTTAGACCTGCACTGAAATTGATCCCAAAAATGAAATCCTCATTCTCTCACCTTTCCAACGATATATAATACTTGCTATTTGGAGCAAAAACATGCCCTCTATGAATTAATCAATCCCTCAGGCCTATGATTTTAAATTTTTGAATTTACTCTATAGTCTAAAACTATAGAAATGAACTTTCTAAACCCTTAATTTTTATGCATCTTGAAAGTCACATGGATTTCCATTTTTTTTTAATTTTAATTCTTTTCCCTTCATTTTTGCCTCAGATGTGGGACCCACTGATGACATATGGTAGGCACTGATTGGGCCGGCCTCCCACATTATCTCTGACTAGATTGATGACTAGACTATTGCCTCATCGCCTATGCCACATGTCGCTCTGGTGCATGATCTCATGGGCCAGAATTGGCCCTTGAGATCATGTGACCACCGTCAGATGGTGCCACAAATCTCAAGGTCATCGGCCTATAGAGTGTATACTTTATCAAAATTATTTACCTTTTGTGGGGCCCTTTGCTCTGTCACCGTTAACTCATCCGCGAGTTGGATGCCACATGTCAGCCTTTCGCATGTTCACAAGGGCTGAATTTGGCTCTTACGATCATGTGGCCACTCCATCTCTAAGTCACTAGATCACTTGACCTAAACCGTGATCTACCTGGTGAACTGGTGAGTGAGTTATTCCAAATTCGCAGAATGCGCAGCCCCTAACCGCTAGCATTTAGCGACTTCACGACTGGCAGTTAGTAGACCTCTACCTTCGAATCGCATGAAGTTTTCTTGATTGCCAGCCTCATTCTGTAAATGTGTGAGCACTTGACATGTGTCACCTCATTGCATGATCGCATTGGCCAGATATGGCCCATGTGATCATGCAACCACCATTGATGGTCCCACAAATCCCAAGGTCACCATTCCTACATAGTCACACATTTAATTCTCCTATATCATTGACCTGGGTGTCACCTCACTGGCCAGCTACCACGTGTTGGCCTGGCGCATGATCGCAAGGGCCAAAAATGGCCCATGTGATCATGTGACCACTCTGCAACATTTAATTTAATTAGGTCCGCATCTAACTGGTGCGCACCTCTAGGTGGACTGAAATGTGTCAGCCTATCACATGTTTGCAAGGGCTGAAGTTAGCCCTTGTGATCATGTGACCACTTGACACGTGTCCACTTCTGACCAGTAACCACCACCTCATCACTAGCTACCACATGTCAACCTATCACATGTTCGCAAGGGCTGAAGTTGGCCCTTGTGATCATGCAACCTCTTGACACGTGTCCATTCTCTGAAACCTTCTCTCTGTCGCAAAATTTCTTTCCTAGGCATGGGCATGGAAACCAAGGTGAGTGGCAGGAGGACGCATGGGCAGAGCCTTCGCTACTTCAACTTACTTTCGTTGGGCATGGATTTGGTTATATTCATCTTGAAGGCCTATTTTCGAATCAATGTGGGACATTCTTTTCCCAGTTTTAAAGACTTTCACAATGCCTTCCTCCAAAATATGGGGCCCACCAACAAGTCGCAGCTGTGCAGATAGGAAACGCTGATAAAAAGGAAAAAGTACGAGGTCAAAAACAAAAAGGGTTTTTGGTGAGAGATCAAAAATATCCAGGGTTTTCATGTAGACCAAAAGGTAGTAGGGAGACCCAAAACATCATGGTTTTCAAAAACATTGTGGGTTTTCGACACTTAGGAAAATTCTGAGATTATTCCTTGCAGACTTTGGAACTTGAATATCTCCCTGGGCTTTGCGATTTAGCTCATGCGATCTGAACTGGAGCAAGGTGATACATTAAAGAGCACAGGGCTAAAAGCACAAACCATGAAATATTATGGATTTTCTTTGCACATTAAAATTATGATTATAGGTTGGGTAGAGACAACTTTTACAAAACTTGCAGGGAAGAGGTCATTTTCAAAAGATTTTGCTATGACTGGAAAATGACCCAACAGGGCCTGTGACTGTTGTGAATTAAGTATGACCACCCGATTTTCCGGGAAGGGAAAAATATCTATGGCCGTGTTTTAAATTTTGACTCGACCGTTGGAATTCAAATTTAAACTTGCAGATGGTTTTTGTGACAAGAGTTACCTAGAATTTATGGTTTTTCTGGTCGTTTCTTGATCTGGTTGGTGGCATTGATTGTTGTAGTCTGGTCTAGTGAGTTGGGTGATTAATTGCAGAAGTTGTTTTATACCTGATGGAGTGTGGTTTTGTGCTCAAGGTGTGTTTGCAGGTTGTTTATTAGACTAATTTTTATCGCTGTTCCCTAGTGTTCTATACTGAGCTCGTAGATTTTCATAATTACAGATCTATTTGAGATTTGTTTTCTCTAGGTTGCTTGGTTTCTAGCCCCTACAATAAGTTTTTGACCCTTTCCAATTGGTATGGTGGTTGTAACCCTAACCCTAGTCACCCTAAGCTTCATGCAATCTCTTTGAGATTCCCAAGGTGGCTAGTGCTATAAGTTGTTAGTTTTTGATAGAGTCGGGGTTCGAATTTTAATTAGTCTAGAGGTTATAATTATAGTTAGTTCCAAGGGTTTGTAGCAGGGCTATATCACATTGCATGTAAGCTAAATAGAATTTCTGGAAGTCTTTTGCAGGTTATTGAAGTGGTTTGATCTCTATCCTACTTTGATCATGTACATGACTCATTATACTTAATATAAGTTTTTCATGCTTCCAAGTCTCTCCTTGGTGTCATTCTTGTGAATCTTGGATTTTTTTATCCATTGCATAGGGTTACCTTTGCATATGTTCTTGTCTTTAATTCTTGATCTAGGATCAAGTGAAATATACTTTAGAGGGGACATAGATTCAGTCTTGGTTGTCTACAAAAGGATCTTATAAGTAGTGGATGGGCTGGAATGTTTATATTTATGGCTATGAGTCTTTGACAATAGTCGGTTCACATTTCATTGTTTGTATGTGAGGTCTACCCAATGGATAATGGCACTAATCAAGGATTAGTACATTTAGTTGAGTCTAATGTCTAATTGGCTCTTGTCTACCTTCCCTATCCTCATTAATCAAAGACCCTTTTAAGTTTTAAGTATTATTGTTGGTAGTAATACCCTTCACAAGGCCATTTTATACCCAATAGCAATTGAGATTCAATGAATGTCTGGTTAACATTTAGTAGTCTCTTGCTATCATCTGCTTTGTTTAATCCAATCCAAAGTCCTAAAATGCCATAAGTTACTGGATTAGGTACACCCACCTTGGTTTTGCATAGCCAGAAGTGTAGAGGGCAGTCTTGTCCCTATAGTTGATCCAGTTGCATTGCAGAGCTCCCATACTTGTAACTAACCACTCCTAACATTAGTCTCAAGGCATATTGGCAACCCTAAGTGGCATAAGCATTTTTGAACACCAACTAAGCACTTGAGATGGGTATTACAGTGTTTGAGATAAAATCAGTTATAAAGTAGCTTGTCAAAATGTGCATTCTTTAGATCAGAGGTCCAATACCTAGGACATATTATTTTAAGTACTGGGATATTAGTTGACCCATCAAATATCAAAGCCATAATGGATTGTCCAGTGCCAACCATTGTGACTGAGGTCAAGAGTTTCATGGGATTAGCAATATATTAAAGATGCCTTGTTGAGGGATTCTATAGAGTGACACACCCTATTATATCCCTTTAATTAGAGAGAAATAAGTTTGAGTGGACATACAAGTGTGAGAGGGTCTTTTAGAAACTTAATAAAGCACTTACCAATGCATCTATCCTTGTTGTGTTAGATCCTTCAGTAGATTATGTGCTTTCCATAGATGTTTCCTTGGATGGTTT
Organism: Chamaecyparis obtusa; assembly: GCA_027943335.1. Lineage (NCBI taxonomy): Eukaryota > Viridiplantae > Streptophyta > Pinopsida > Cupressales > Cupressaceae > Chamaecyparis > Chamaecyparis obtusa. Next base: position 1,545,252 of record BSBK01006215.1, read on the forward strand.
GGGAGAAGTACTTATGTAGGGTGGTTGAGCCATTGCATGAGTCTAGGAATCCTAAGACTCATGATCTTAACTACCCTACCCATGACTTGGATCTTGAAGAAGTAGGGACCACATTAGTGACATGGAGACACTTCCTCTTAGGACATCGGTTTGAGCTCCATATAGATAACAAGAGTTTATAGTACATATTCACTTAGCCAAACCTTAATGCTCAATATAGGAGATAGATGGAGTTCCTATGTGAGTATGATTTTTATGTCCACTACATCAAGGGGAAAGAGAATGTAGTTGTAGATGCACTGAGTAAGAGATGTCATCATATATATTTTATGTTCATAGACACAAGTTTGAGGGATTGTGCATATCATAGGATGAGTGGTATGTAGAGGTTTGTCAACTAGTTTGATCTTAGAAGGAACTAGAGAGTAAGTATGTTGATTATTCATTGATGTCTAATGGGCTATTATGTCATACAGGGCACATTTATGTACCTTCTTCTAAGGGATTGTGAGATTTCATTATGTTAGAGGCTCATAGAGAACCTTATGCAACACATTATAGAATTATTAGCCTAATGCCTTGAGTGTGAGAGAGATAAGGAATAACACTTCCATTGAGGTGGGTTTCTTTAGCCTCATGAGATACTTGTGTGGAAGTGGGACATTATTTCTATGGATTTCATCATTGGACAACCTATGCCATCTTCATCCATGATGTCATCATAGTGACAGTTGATAAGTTGTCCAAAGTGGCTCACTTCTCACCCATCCATACTACATTCACAACACCAGTAGTTCTTGTGGTATATTGTCAAATTTTAGGGCATTCCTTGCAAGATCATTTCGAATAGGGACTCTCTCTTTACATGTTCCTTTTGGAGGGAATTACAAGAAGCTTTGGGCACCCGGTTCAAATTTAGCACATCATATCATTTGGAAATGGATGGGAAGACAAAGAGGGTTAACCAAGTGTTATAGTACATGGTCCACATGTATGTTATGGACCATCAGATGATATGGGATTACCTACACTTGGTATATTTTTCCTAAAATAATGGGCATTACACATCCTTGGAGATGCCACCTTTTCAGGCCTTGTATGGTAGACAGTGCAAGACACCATTAAGTTGGAACCATGTTGAGGATAGAGTAGTTTTTGGGCTAGAGTTAGTCCAATATATGGAGAAACATGTGGATTTGATTAGACAACACCTTAGAGAGGCTCAGGACGTACAAAAATAGTATGTAGATGTGAAGAGGATAGATCTTAGTTATATGGTTGGTGATAGAGTATTCTTGAGAATGCAACCTTATAAGACTCTAATCCATTATGGAAAGGGCTCTAATCTTGCACATTGCTTTGTTGGACCTTTTGTGATCCTTGAGAGGATAGGATCACTTTATTATCATCTATCCTTTCTACCTAGCATTTCATACATCTACGATCTATTTCATATTTCTATACTAAGGAAATATATTTACAATGAGTCTCATATCATAGATTTGGATGCATTATAGGTGGAGTGAGATGGGAAGATGGCATTGGAGACCATTTATATTTTGGCATGTTAGATGTTGTCTCTTTGATGTCATGAGATGGACTAGGTTAGGGTCTAATAGGATTGTTATGACGAGGTTACAACATCATGCGAGAATGCAACACATATGAGATTATAGTATCTGCATATTTTTATAAGCTCCAAGAGGAATTTCATGCCTAGGGGGAGGGTGTGAGGCCCTACCCCAAGCCCATCATAGAATTTCATTAATCTTCATGATAGAATTTGATGTAGGATCATCCTAGGGAAGTTATAAATCCTACATGTTAGAGTGTTGTGTCCCTGTGTTGCTCAATTATAGTGTTGGCTGAGGGGCTCAGTCTAAGAGGTATTGCTCAGTTGTAGTATTGGCCGATGGGCTTGGTCATAGTATGGCTCAATTTTAGTGTTGGTTGAGGATCTCAGTCTCTGAAGGACTCAGTTTCTTCTAGTGCTTGGTCAACATATGCTAGGCTATTTCTGGATTGCTTGGTTATTTTGTTGATGCTCAAAAGTTTGGGCTTGCCGACTGGAGTTCTTGTGGAATTTTTGGGTTGAATTGATGCATTTAATGTGTGCAGCATGTTTTTCATTATCTTATGTAGACCTAGAGGCCAACATGGAGAATTAATTAATTATAAGGCTATTTGAGAGCCAATTGATGTTGCATTTAATATTTGTTTATTTTAAGAGTCAACTTGGTTTAGGAGTTATTTCTTTCTTCCAATCGGCTTGTGGCTGAAAAATTAGTATATAAGGAGGTCTAGGTAGAGTTGTAGAAAGGGAGAAGAGAAGGATCATAGATTCAAGTTAGGAATCTAAAGCTATGAATTTTTTATCAAAGCTAGTGGCCAAGGCTTAGGAACAAGGAGATAGCTTGGTGGCTTGCAAGAACAAGTTTAGATCTTGTTGGATATTTCTACCAGATTGATGTGTTTTAGATTTGGCTAGTTAGGCTTAGGATTTGAATTGGATCTTGAGGGATCTTGCAGAGATGTTATTTTCTTTGTAATTGGCCATAACTAGGAAGGCCTTATAGCCCAACACATTGCATGTAATTAGTTATTTTATGATTAAAAAGTTCATATTGTTATCAGATCTTTCTTTGTTGTTGGATTCCATTGTATGGTTGTTTAGCTAGGGGATTGGACATCTCCTTTGTGGATTCTCTTGGCCTTTCACCTTGTAAGACTTACTATTTGATACATTATGTTGATGCATTATGGATTTATACTCTTCATGACAGGGATTTGATCACATTAGATTGTGATGCACTTTATTTTATGTTTCCTTCCATACTCATGTTGATGATTTTATGACACATTTATGATTGTACTACTATTAAATCACCTACATGATTATTAGGATAATGCAATTGAGTATATGTTTTATGTGAATTAATTTGGAAAATGACAATCGAATTCATATTATGATGAGATGTCATCTTATTGTATGTTAAATGTTAGGTTCTTAAATGCTATTTGTATGTGCATATAATTTCACATGGAAATTGTTAATATAGATGTGATTACTGAGAGGGGAGGGGTAAATCAGTAATCAACAAACTCTTTAAATTTTATGCTTCAATACATTCAACGTCAAAAAATATATCTAGAAACTATCAAACATGCATCCACAAATAATCAATCACACAATGAAGAAACCATATTTTTCTTATGGAAAACCAAATGGGAAAAACCACATGTGGGAGTTGGTACCCACTAGATCTCTACTCTTCTAGAATATGCCCTATAAGGAGCTTACCTTGTTAAAGGTTTACAAAGGCATTGTTAGTTGCTACCCGGTTAAGGGATTTTCCTATAGATCTATTAGGATCTTTTCCTTGTTAGAAGAAGCCTTGTTAGAGGACTTTAAATATTCAATACGAATTCCAACTTGTTAGAGGATTTACAATAAAGATCTGTTAGGATCCACCCTGTTAAGGGATTTTACTATTACAATGGTTAGAAAGTAACATATAGAATGATATGTGAAATTGCACTACCTGTACAAAATTAGATCCTTTTAAGCTCTTAAAATATTCTCCACACACTATAATCTTCCTTGGCTTTATTGGACTTTATTTCTTCACTTTCTTTGTCACCGAATCCTTATGTAATTCACAACAAATAACTCCTTTTTCAACTTTGTAATATATAGTTTTTCTTCCACCGCCTTAAAATAAACCCTAGATCTGATATATGAATGATCCTGATCATATTTGATAATATGAAATGTATCTAACAACTCATAAATGTGTGCTAAAAAGTTGACACACTTCTATGAGTCATTATATCCAAGATTTCTCAACAATGAGGTCTCAAATGGTGAATCATAACTCTCTATTCATGGAGTACAAGGGTTTATAATGGAGGCCCTTAGTTTAGACCTAGTTTATGCCCATGCAAGTACACCATAAAATGAGAGATTCAAAGAGGAAAAAAAAGAATTCTAGTCTCCATTATCATCAAATATGCATGCAAATAAAAATGGAAGCTATTCTATATGATAATAATGCATGAAAGAAAACTAATCTATGAAAGGAAATACGCATGCAAGATTATTTTATGAAATGAAATATGAATCTAATCTACCATGCAAGTGCAAGAGTAATCTAAATGGATTGCCATGGAGACATGAGAGAAGAAGACAAGAAAAGAGAAGTTGCAATGTTCAAGCTCAAGTGCTCAAACTCTCTTCCAAAATCGCTCTCTAAACCTGCAGCATAAAAATAACATAAAATTTGGATCTCTAAAATCTAGATACCTAAATGAGAAGGAGAGGGATCCTTTTAAAGAGCAATGAATGGTAGAGATTAAGAGGAAAAATCCAAGGGTGGAGAAAAATTCTCATTTTGACTTTGGTGCACAAGATTTTCAAGAGGCCAAATCAATGGACATGGTTAAGAGGAAAACAGAAGTGTGGAAGAGATTAAGAGGCAAAAGGAGATTCCACTCATCTTGGAAAGTGTGCATTCAATGTGTAGACAAAATTTTTTTTTATTTTTATTTTAAATTTAGAAATTCTTTTTTCATATGCACACATAGGATAAGGTGGATTTTATTATTTATTTTTTTTTAAAAATTATTTAATTAAAAGGGAGAATGTTCTCTTAATTAAATAAAACTTAGGATAAAATGATCAAACATTAGGAAATATTGAAATAATTGAATTAATTATGATTTGATCAAGGAAATTGGTTTGAATTGAAAATATTGTATGGCATTGATTCAGGAAATTGATAAATTGATTCTGTCATTTGATAAATTGAAGAATGGGGGCCCATAGTCTAGGCGACCATTTTATGGTGCATATATTTGTCCCTCTTTGACTAATGTGTGATCTTTATGGGAACACATGTAGTCAAAGAATGCAGTTGAAGTGTGAGATCGATTTGGGATCACAAAACAACCCAGACATGTGATTGAAAAATGGGAACACATCAGGAAAAAGACAAGCTGATTGAAAAAGACAAGGCCAACACCCCTGTAAATAAGTGTCCAAGATAAGAATCTCAAGCAAGGTTGCCTCAAGCGAAACAATTGATAGGATTGATAAAGCTGAATCAAGGATTGAAGTTTGATAGGTACTGCCTCATCATGATTGAAATTAAAATGAGATAGAGGAGAAACAACAAATTGATAAATTTGATCAAATCAAACTAAAGATAAGGTTTTTGATGTAAGATGAAAGATATAAGGATCACAGAACAAAGGTAGATCATCAAGCATGAAAGATTATGCCCCAAGGTTGAATTAGAAGAAAAGAAGTGGGGTGAAAGTGAATGGAAGATAGAAGTTTAGAAGAGGTGGAAAGCAATGGAGAGAAGAAAGTGAATTTGACTTAAGAAAGAGAATGCCCCAAAATCAATCAACTGTTTAAGATGGAAAATTTTGATTGAGATCAAAAAAGAAGATATGAAAATGAAGATCAAAACATGACCATAGTTGATTAAAAGTCCAAAAGAAAGATGAAGGAAAACCCTATCAAACTCATAATGCAACCTAAAAATGCAAATTAACATGAAGTCTAACAATGAAAGCTACATGACAATGTAAAGGTGTACTTGCAATAGAGCAACTGTAAAATAGGATTTTGTGTTCATCACTCATTAGAGAATGTTAAGGAACTTATTTTCATCATTGGGCCATTATTAACGAACATCAAAAAATCACACAATCATCACTAGTCACAAGAGCAACAATGAATATATGAATGTGATTTATGTCAGATTGGAATGTGGAAATATTCTAACATAAGCATCAAAGACATAAAGGTCAAGATGACTTTGATGTTAGCTTACCCAATTTAATGTAGCAAAACCACACTCGCATCAAGGCATAGATGCCAGGATAACCATAAGAACAGTTGTGCAAAAACAATTAGGGATGATGCCTCAAATCTCCTAAGTGTTTCAAGGGGACAACAAGAGACACTCTAGAGTTTCAAGACCACACCCACAAGAAGAAAGAAAATAAAAACATGCCCTGTGCCCCAAGTCCTCTAGTTATGCATACCAGAGAGACTTATTAGACAAGGACACTCAACAAAAATTAATAACAATCAGCACACAAAGAAAAGATCATGACATAGATCATGTATTATGTGTTGTGTTTAAAATTTAAGTGTGTTAACTGATACTCAGTTCCGAGGATAAGGATCGAATACTTGCAAGAAGGTAAGATCACATGACAAAACTAGGTAAGACCAAACTGATAAGTGTTGAAAACACTCGATGTCAAGGGTTGTGTTCAAAAACATAGTTGGGGTGGTGTTTAAAAACACCATTTGTGAGGTTTCCTAAAGACTAACACATCCAAGAGACCAAAGCTAACATAGTTATGCCCCCTAGACAAAGACAAAGACCAATTCCAAACCAAGGCAACAAGGACAAAGGCATGATGGATAAAGGCTAAGTGTCGAGGACACGTGCTAAGAAACAGGGGTGCAAAGGCCTCAAGTAGCACTTGTTTCCAAGTTTTCACCACTTGGATTTTAAATTTTTTATTTTTTTTTTAGGACTTTTTATAATTTTTTTGTATTTTTTCTACCAAGGTGCCTATTTCTAGGTTTTCACCAAGGCACTTTTTTGAATTTTTGAATTTTTGAATTTTTTTTCTATTTTTGGGATATATAATTTTTTTTTTGGAGATACATCAAGGCTCCTATTGCTAGGTTTTCACTAAGAAGATTATTTTTTTAGGACATTTTTTTATTTTTAGAATTGTTGACAATATATTATTTTTTTGGAATTTTTTCAGGATCAATAAGTATGTACAAAGGATACCCCCAGAAAGAATGAGCATCATGGATAGAACTTCTTCAAATGCAAGACATTGATAGGATCAGGGAGCTGCTCTCCCTCTGCTGTAGATAGTAAATAAGCACCTGACCCAAAATTTTTCATAATGATGTAAGGTCCAAGCCAATTAGGTTCAAATTTTCCCTTTTGATCTCTATGTTGTTGATTCTTAGGATTTTCATGTAGGACAAAATCTCCCACTTGGAATTCTCTAGGGAAAACCTTTTTGTTGAAGGCTTTGGACATGTACTTTTGATAAACCCTCATATGGTCAAATGATGCTTGACATTTCTCATCTAGAAGTTCTAACTCTTGAAGTCTTATGATGTGGTAGTCTTCATCTATAACTAGACCTTTGAGGGAAACTCTAAGTGAAGGAATCTCAACCTTTAAAGGTAACACTGCTTCAACACCATATGTAAGGGAAAAAGGAGTAGCCCTAGTAGGAGTAAAAATACTTGTTCTATAGGCCCATAAAGTCAGATTTATCTGTAAGTGTCAATCTCTACCACTCTTACAAACTATTCTATGTAGGATTTTAAGAATGGTTTTGTTTGATGCCTCTGCTTGACCATTTCCTTATGGGAAGTAAATGGAGGACCAATGTTGTTTAATTTTGAATTTCTTGCAGAGTTGTTTAAGGTCTTTATTTTTGAACTGGCTCCTATTGTCAGTGATAATCTCAAAAGGCACTCCATATTGATAGATGATATGGTTCAGAATGAATAGAGAGACTGTCTTGCCTGAGGCAACAGAAAGTGGTACAGCTTCTACCCATTTAGTGAAGTAATTAGTAGCAGTGATGATAAACTTGTGTCTACCTGATGAGTTGGGATGAATCTTCCCAACAAGATCAAAGGCCTAGTGTTAAAATGGCCAATGAGATATAGAAGGAATGAGCTTTGTGCCTAGAACATGTATCAGGTTACCATGTTTTTGACACTTTTCACATGACTGTGCAAAAGCTACTACATCAATCTACATCATAGGCCAATAGTACCCCACCCTAAGCAACATCCAGGCCATGGAAAGACCATTTGAATGTCCCCCATAGATGCCCCCATGGATGTCAACTAATGCTTGGTCAGATTCTTCATTTTCTAAGCAGCTAAGAAGTGTTCCATCTAGACCCCTCCTATACAAATCACCAAAGATAAGGGAATGGTGAGAGACATTTTAGGTAAGGTTTCTGCATTCAGATTGGTTAAAGGTTTCAGGGATAATGCCATCATGAAGGTATGATTAAATGGCACCATAATGGGATGACTCACAACCAGCAAGGGTATAAATGACATGACTTTCTTGGGAGTCATAGATAAGGTGATGTAGCTCTTCCACCAGGAATTCAAATCTAGATTCATGTTCCCCTAACTGAAGGAGTAAAGCAAGTGTAGCCATAGCATTAGCTACTTTGTTTTCTTCTCTAGGGATTTGCTGAAATGTGACAAATGTGAAGTATCATTTCATGGAATCAACCATTTTCTTGTAAGGTACCAGTTTCTCATTTTTTGTTTGATATTCATCATTGATTTGGTTGATTATCAGTTGTGAATCCCCATAGATGTGTAACTCTATGATTCTTCATTCTATGGCCATCTTAAGTCCATTTGTTAAAGCTTCATACTCAACAATGTTGTTTGTACATGGGAACCATAACTTATAAGACTTAGGAATCGTGTACCCATGAGGAGAAACAAACAACACACCAGCTCCTAAACCATTTTTCATAAAGGATCCATCAAATAAAATCTTCCACATTATTTCAGTCATATACATGAGGTGTTCATCTAGGAATTCAACTTGAATATGTGCATTATCTTGTATTGGGAAATCAGCCAATTTATTTGCTATGGCCTGTCCTTTTATTTCTTTACGCTCAATTTACTCTATGTCAAACTCTGAAAGGATCATCATCCATTTAGCAATTCTACCTGTGAGGGAAGCCTTACCTAGTAAATACTTGAGTGGATCTATTTTTTCTATGAGGTGTATAGTGTGTGCAAGCATGTAATGTCACACCTTTTGGAAAACAAACACAACTACAAGGCAAGCTTTCTCAATGTTGGTGTAGTTAACCTCATATGAAACAAGAGTGTGGCTAATGTAGTATATTTCTCTTTCTTTCCCATGTTCATCAAATTGAGCTAGTAATGCCCCCAAGGAAGATTATGTCACTGAAATGTATAGAATAAGAGGTTTCCCTAGGATAGGAGGCATTAAAATGGGAGGATTTATGAAGTATTTTTTGATTTGATCTATGCTCTTTTGACAATCCTCATTCCAAACATATTTGACTCCTTTGTGTATGTTCTTGTTGAAAGGTTGAGCTCTATCTTCCAACTGTGAAATGAATCTCCTTATGGATTGAAGATGTCCTTGAAGACTCCTCATTTGACTAATGTTTTTAGGAGCTGGCATATCTATGATTTCTTGGAATTTTTTAGGGTCTACCTCTATTCCTTTTGCTGAAATGATGAATCCTAGTAATTTTTTAGAGGTGACACCAAATGCACACTTTTTAGGATTTAACCTTAGTTGAAATTGTTCCATGCAATCTAGAATGACTTCTAAACCATCTAAGTGTATGTCTTTTTTCTTAGACTTGGCCAAGGTGTCATCCACATAATCTTCCATGTTTTTATGCATCATGTCATGAAAAATGGTTGTCATAGCTTGTTGATAGGTGGCTCCTACATTTTTTAATCCAAAAGGCATAACATTCCAACAATAGGTACCCCATGCACAAGTGAATGTAGTCTTTTCATGATCTTTAGGAGCTATCTTAATCTGATTGTATCTAGAAAAAACATCCATCAAGGAATAAATCTCATAACCCACAGTCATATCCACTATCATATTTATATTAGGAAGTGGAAAGTCATCCTTTGGGCATGCTCTATTCACATCTCTAAAATATGTGCAAATTCAAATAGATTTTTCATGTTTGAAAACTAGTACAACATTTGATATCCATTCAGCATAGTCAATAGCTCTTATGAATCCTGCACCAACGAGTCTCTCTAATTCTTCTTTAACTAGGAGAGCTATGTGAGGATGCATTTTTCTCAATTTTTGTTTAACTAGTTTGACACCTGGAGCTATGGACAAGTGATGCATGATAAGATTAGTGTCCAACCCTAGCATATCTGAATAAGTCCATGCAAATTTAATCTTCTTTTTCTGTAAGAACTTAGTGTAAGCTTCTTTTTCTTGTGGTAACAAGGACTGAGCCAAGTGAACTATTTGTGGAGCCTCATCTGTATCCAAATTGACTATTTATGTTGGTTCAATAAGAACTAAAGATCTATATTGAAAGTAGCTAGGGAGACGATCAAGTACCTCATCCTTAAGTGCCTCAGAGAGGTTTTCACCCTTGGATATGTCATTTATTTTTACTTTTTTTGGTTTTGACACCGCCACATAGTGGTTTTTTCCATCAAAACTCCTATTATTTTGATTTTCTTTTCTTTTTATTTTTTTACTAAGGTACTTGATGTCTGGTTTGTCATGCCCCGCAAGGGAACCAGGGAAGAGAACAAAGATTCTCTTAACAAAAGAAAACCTAAGTAAAAATTTATGAAAAATTTTGAACTTTGAAAAGAGTTATGTAATCAAAACTTAAACTTAGATTCCTCCCAAGGTTCCCTTTTCATTTAAATGCATGATTCATTCAAATCCATTAAGTAAACTAACAACAAGATTTATTTCTCAAAGCAAACTGCATCATATCTTTAAGAAATACAAAATATTTTCATTTCAACTTTCCATTTAAAAATCATCTATATTCCTAAGTATCCTTTATGAACAATGTAACTTATAAAATTTATCCAACTCATTTGATACATTAATAATATACTACATTTGGTTTTTCAATAGCTTCACTTAAACAACAATAATGAAAGCATGTTACATAATTTGGAATGTTACAAAAATCCTTTTCTTTTCCAACATACATCTTAAACATAAAGTTCACATTTCCCTTTTCCCTTCTTCCTAAGTCTACCCATTCCAATTACATCATTTTGAAATACATTATTGATTACATTGCATTCAACTCCTCATAAGAGGTAACAAAATTTTGCATCACGAAATATAATCACAAGGCCTTCATTCTTCATAACTGGTACATAAGCATGCATGAATCTTCAAGCACTGTATCTGCAAAAGATACCTCGATAAAAATGTTTACCACCCAACCATGTGGATACCTATAAGGCCCACTCCCCCGTGCTAGGAGATAAACACCAAGGTCCACAAAGAAGGAATAGCTAGGCCAAACCTAGGGTTGGGTAATCTTTCCCAAAATAGCAGATGAAAAGAGAGTCAAAGTATAGATCTTTCCCAAAAGGTTCTAAGGCTTGGGTAGAAACTCTAAGCAACAACCTAAGTGAGTTTCATCGCATATCCCTCACTCCTTGGGTTGTCCTAGTACTAGCCACTTCGGGCCCTGGCCCCCAAGTAGGCACATGCGAGATCGAATGCCTTTCGTACAGACAAGTGCCATTTGATCGTACCTACACATAGGTACCTTCTCCCACTCCCATCCATAGCCTTTACTAGCACTAATGGCATGGGCGAGGCACATTTAATCTTTTTAATGTTTTAACCCATTTCCATCAGTTTAATTAAATTTTCACTTGTTAAATAACTCTTCAGTCGGTTATCCTGGTTCTAGCCACTTTAGGGCCTCGGCCCCACACTGAGAGCCACTCACTAGATGTCGTTAGGTTTTCTACCCTCAACCCATACATCACAATTACATCATACACATAGTAGAAGCACATTGTAAACACATTTGAAAAATACTACAAAGAATTGGAAATAATAGGATAGTTATGTATGTTTAGAGAAATTAAGTACGTTTAAGAATGTTTAAAATGTCTTGACTCTAAACCCTAAACTGCTCCTTACAAACATTCTATCTCAATAAAGGCATCTAAATGTACTGAAAATAATCTCCACTAAACAAGGAATGAACAATCTTTAGGTTTATAAAAAAATTCTTTCTAAACCTAAAACCTGGCTAATCCTAAAAATTGACTAAGTCTGATTTAATTAAAAATCTAAAATTTAAAAGTTACAACTTAACTCCTAGGAACCTGAAACCTATTCCAATGGATTCAAAGGGTACCTAATCCCTTTATACAAGTATAACTTAAAGTATAAGAAATTAAAGTACGTAAACTTAAAGTATAAGAAATTAAATGTTATAATTGTATAAAGTCTGAATCCTATTTTCCTCGGTTTATACTGCACTGGTCGGTTGACACAGTATTGCTTGATTGACACACTACCGACCTAGCCTGGTTAACACTAAACTGACCTGGCTCGGTTAGCACACTACCGACCTAGCTCGGTTAACACACTACCGACCTAGCTCGGTTGACACATTACCGACCTAACTCGGTTGACACATTGCTGACCTAACTCGGTTGAAACATTACCGACCTAACTCGATTAACACATTATCGACCTAACTCGGTTGACACACTAAGCTGACCTAATTCGGTTGACACACTGAGCCGACTGGAACTGCAGAGAACGACTGTCAACTTTGTCTTACGGGTAAAACTGGGCGTTATGGGGACTAATGTTGCCTAATATGAGCACGACCCATTTGAGATCTCCCAGTTTCCCTTTAGAAACAGCCCATCAATCCTCCCTATCTATCTAACAAATATATTCTTGATCTGGGAAAAGAAAGGTGGCACATAAATAGACATGAAACAGTAAGGTTGCAACAAAAGTTCTAAAATCTGGAAGCATTCATAATACATCAAATGACAGTAAAATACACTATCCTACAAGATCAAAACCACTTCTACCCTCCCAGGGAGGTTTCACCACAATGAACATACAAACATTCATAAAATAACTTTCCACAAACACATTTCAAATACATAGAAAATAAAACATATATATATAGTTTTCAATTCTAAACAGAAAAGGTAAACAATCATAATCTCATCGAGTAATAGATCATTCATATACAAAAGATAATAATACTACAATAATGCATATATATATTTTGCAACCATAGTACGATATACAAAAAATTTTCAAGAAATCTAGATTTTACATTCATGCTACAAAATAAATCTACTTCTCAGGATGGATTCCAACCTGGAGTCCTGTGAAGACTAGTTGGAGAAGAAGGAAGATCAAACCCTCTCCAATGTTTCCAACACTCCTTTGAATACCTTTTCTTGCAATCTTCCAGCCTCTACCCGTAACAATCCAAATGCCAAACTCATAGGATAAATTTCCTACAACAATAATAATAATCCTCTTCTCCCAGTCAACTCTTCTCCCAACTCCTTTTACACAGGAAATCTTTCCTGTAAATAGAATGGAGGAGGTGGTTGCATAGGTAATCCAACCGGTGCAACCATCTCAACTATCCATCCGTTAAAGAGATGGTTTTTGAAAACTCATTCCCGAAAAGGGATAAATAAACTATAATCTAAGTCCCTAAATTTAAGGATATTAAAATAAATATTATAATCTTAAAACAATTTATTAAATTATTTAACTATGGTAATAGGATAATCCTATTTACCATACCGCTAATTGATCTAATTATTTATTAATATAATAAATGATTACATGGTAATAATTATATATAAATATATGTATGCATATGCATATGTGTGCACCCATATGCCTATGTGTACATATATTATTATTATTATAAATATTATTACAAGCATAATATTATGATTATAAAACATATTATTATTTTTTTATTGCTATAGACTCTTTGTCATTATTAGTATTATAAAATAATACCATAAATAAGGTACATTATTATTAATGTTAAACATTAGAATAAATTATTATAAACTATATTGTTTATTCATACCTTAATCCCCATTCTAAAATATATATGCATATATTAAGTAGCCACTAACATAGGTTAGAATTTTACCACTATTATTTAAAACCTTTTATTATTAATATTTCCTTAGACATTAAAATACCATAAAATTAATCCTTATCATGGGTATTAAAACCACATGATTTAATTACACTCAAAATCACTCCTAATGAGATATGCTACTAAATCATACCCTCAAATGAACAATAATCTACATCCATGATCTACTAATAGAATTGAACATATCACGAAGGCAAGAACTAGCTACAAGATCCACAATTCCATCAACTACAAAACCACATAAGACATTTACACAAGGGACTGACTCGACACTTCCCACCTAAGGATAAAAGGATCAAAGGTGAAGTTTCTTCCTGTGGACCTAGTGATACCTCCGTAACAACAACAATGATCGAGGATTTTGAGGGATTGCTCAGACCTATGAAGCCAGGTGGAGACGACACCTGTACCTGCAATCCTGCATCACCAAGAAGAGATACATATATATACATATGGAGATACAAATCCGATATATGCAAGCAGATGACTAGGATCGATACATCGTGTGGACCTCAACTAAGTGAGTAACTACGACTTCATCCTGGAGTCATGAAAAACACATCAGACACATCCATGAAACATAAAACATCATGATAGTGGTTAGATTCAAATAATTGGGTTAGATCCATATAAAAATAGATACTTTTCTAATCTTGTAAACATGTAATTACTAACCATAAATGAGCATATTCATCATGTCATCATCCACAAAACATAAATGTAAATGTATAGTCTTGACCATAATAATAATAAAATGTCCAAATCAAAAAAGTCTAAGTACCACCATAGGAGAGGTATTACATGGCTCTATCATGCTAGTAGCCGGTTCACTGGTGGAAGAGACTATGGGTTCAATGACATTTAAGTAACATGCTATATCATAATCATTTTGAAATGTTAAGAGCTCAGGTTGTTGATAGTGTTGGGACCAATCAAGGAGGTTAGGATGAACAAGAGGTAATTCAATGACTAGTTCAAGGTTGTGGATGTGAATGATATCATCTCTGGTGACCAAAGAGTCAGATTCTATCAAGTATCCTTCTAAGCTACCCAAATCGAGATTCATCCTAACAAGTGAAGAATCATATACTAAGGAAGCATGTGGGTTCAAATCCTCTAATCCTACACATGACTCGTCAACTACCTTAGGTTGAGAGCTATAAGTGTGGATGACATCAACATCCATTTCAACTATGGAAGGCTTTGAGAAGGAGTCCCATTCATACTCATATGAACTTGTTCCTGAACTTTGACTAGGATGTTTACACCATGAAGGTTTGGGACATCTTGATGTGGAAGTTTTAATTTCATCAAGGGTAGTACCTTCTCTTTTCATTAAATGAACAAAGTTCTTTCATTGACATTCTTTGATAGGATCTTCTACATTTGATTCATCTTTTTCTAAGCTTTCAATTGCCTCATGATTGAATGGATTAACTAAATCTCCCTAAAGGAGATTAGTGGAAGGGACCCAATCTTCACACATATCTTGCTAATTTGTAAAATTACATATGTATTCTAGTTCATCTTCATTATCTAACTCATCAAGGATAGGAGCAGTGTTCCTATTGTGATTCGCAAATCCTAGGCCAACCATCTTCTTAGACTTGCATCCAAAAAGATCATGATCAAGGGGTTTAGCTCTAGCATCCAATATGTGACTAAGAGGGCCATGTCGAGGATATCCCATCTATTTGACAAAAGTATACCCTCTTCCATAAGCCTTAGGAGAGGGAGAGAAGTTTTCATTGTGCATGTATTTCTCTTCTCTATAAATCTAGTCTTTAACATCTATCTCTTCTTTCTCATCTTGAATAGGCACTTAGGACCCTACAAAAGTGCCAAATAAAGTCATAGCTAAAGAAGAGGATCTCATTTTTTCTGAAGGCTTTCCATAAGACCTAGGTAAAATTAGTAGATTTTTGAGGGATTTGAGTTGATACCTCCCCCATGCCAACGTCTACTAACTTGAACTTGTCTTTACATTCAGCTAAGGTTGCATGAAGTCTTCTTCTTCTCTATTGAGGGGAACATGAGAACTCATTAAAAATAAGTTAACAAATAAAGTGTTATCCCTAGGTATACAAATCTCTACTCCATTGTAAGGGAACTTAACACACTAATGATAGGTAGATGAAACTGCTTGCATATCATGAATCCATGGTCTACCGAGTAAGATATTGTATGCTAGGGGGCCAGTGTCAACTATGTGGAATAAAACATATTTTTCAATAGGGCCAATCCTAATAGGAAGGACAGCAAAAACATTGGAACTTCTTTCCACCTCATCATAGGCTTTGAGAGTGATCTTTTTTTTGGTATCTATAACTTGTTCAGAATAACCCAAGGTCTTCAAAAGACTCAAGGAACAAATATTAAGCCAAGCACCCCCATCTATCAACATGCACCTAACACTGGTTTTGTGGATAATGGCCTCAATATGAAGAGTGAGATTGTGTGGGTGGCTCAAAGCTTTATCATCATCCTCTGAAAAGGTAAGGTAATGAGGGCTAGCAATATGGTTAACCATGTTCTAGAATTGATTGATGTCTAAGTTGTTGGGGATGTTCACTATGTGAAAAGCATCCTCAAGGACTTGCTTGTGTCTTGGGGACAACTCTAAAAGCTCAAAGATCAAAATCTAAGCTAGGATTCTTTGCAACTGATCAACAATATTAGAGTGTGAATTAGGATTGATTTCTAGTTTTAAGGTGACATTCTTGGATGCCACTTTCTTTGGTTTACCTTTTTGACTTTAACTAGGTCCTCTAATGACAAGGGACCTTGACTTCATGTGACAACATAGAGGGTTTGAGATGACACTCTAGATTTAGGACCCCTTAGCACCAGGATGAGTTCTTCAGAAAAGATAGGAGGAGAGTCCATGTCTAGATCGCATAGGGATCTTTATCCCTCATCATGTTGATATTCTCTTCTACAACTTCAAGCATGTTGACAACATTCTCTACATCTATGTAAGTATAATTGACCTCAACCTTTCCATTCGTAGGTTTAGAGGTTTCCCCCTTCTCATACTTGGGCAAAGGTTCTTTGAATGCCTTATGGTCAGCATTGGTGTTCAATCCATCTACCTTAAGTTTTCCATTCTCAATGAGATCTTGGATGATATCTTTGAGTTTCCAGCAGTTTTCAATATCATGTCCAATGTCATTGTCAAACTTGCAAAAGGATTTCTCATCCCACCAATGTGGCTTAACATCAGGTATGTAATGCTTTGCGAGATCTTGAGGATGTACAAGGTTGTTGGAAATGAGTGTTTTCAAGACATCCTCATATGAATCACCAAGTTTTGAAAATTGACATCTCTCTTTCTTAGGCTTATCTTGGTATCTTGGCATGTGCTCTTGTTGATTAGCTTCATTGAGTTTCATGGCTTGAACAACACTAGACAAGTGTAAAATATCTTGATCTCTGGGTTTGGAGGAGTCCACAACTCCATCATTGACAACTTATTTTTTCTTATTCCAATGTGAGTTCTTTCCTTTATCTTTGTTAGGGTTGTTTTTATTTTGACCATTGTTGTTGTTGTTGTTTCCATGTTTGGTCAAAATTCCTTGTTCTCTCAAAACATCCTCAATCCTACATGTACTTTCAACCATGGTGTCAAAGGAATCAAAAACCATCTTCCTAACTTTATACTTCATTTCAAGAACCAAGTTGCTAACAAGGAGGTCAATATTCTCATTTTCAAGGATGGTCCTACGGTAGCAAGAGCATTGGCATGTCCACCTTTGCAAGAAAGTGACAAAGGATTCCCATTGATTTTGCTTTAAGTTGCATAAGTCCAACATGGTGATAGATCTTGAAAGGTTGTATGAAAAGTGTTGGACAAATCTATAGATGAGATCTTTGAAATTCTTAATAGGGGGAGTTATATTGGTGAACCATTCCATCTCTTGACCCTTAAGACTCCTTGGGAACAATCTCATGAGGTACAAGTCATCTTGATGGAACTCAAAACTTGTGGTATAGAATTGACACACATGATCATGAGGATCTCCATTCTCATCATAATTGTCATATTGAGGGATCTCAACCTTTCTAGGAAAGTCTTTCATGCTAACACTTTTTTCAAAAGGATTAGGATAAATTGAATCAAGTGAGAATGAACTCTTGGGTGCCAACATCTTTTCCATCATACTCTTACTTTATTTAATCTATTCTTCTTAGGATGGACCTTGCTTCTTAATCTTCTTGTCCACATCAAATTTGTAGGGGACTCTAGCACCCTTGTTGATTAAACTCTCTAGGAACTTGTCTTTGTTTTTCTCTAAGTATCTCTCCACATACTGTTGGAAGACTGGTTCTTGTTGTATCTTTATGAAGTCTTGGGAGTTGAGGTCAAAACTTGAGCTACTACCCCCATATTGTGAACCATGGTGAGCATGTTGTGAAGGTTATCTTGAGTTCCTAAGAGGTGTTTTTATCCTATAATGATCATGTTGTGAAGCCCTTCTTCCTCTAGGGCTATGAGATTGTGAAGGTGTTTTTGAATGTGTTCCACTTCATGGAGTCTTAGGAGGGGTGGATGGAGGAGAGTTGTTTCCACCACCAACACGCATGTTGTTAAATTGATCATCAAGTTGTTGAGCCAAGATTCTATCTTGCTCTAACTGGAAGGCTCTCCTTTCTATCTCCAACAAGGTTTATCTCTCTACCTTTAGGAGTCTAAATTGATCTTCCTTTTTAGCTTGTTTGTGTAGGAATTCTTTCTTTTCATGCTCAATTCTCTTAAGTCTTTCACTCATGTATCTTGAAGGTTTTTTGAGCGGAAAACTTTCTCTTGAATGTCTAAACAAGTCATTAGTGTATGTTACATTCACATGAGTGTCATAGGGTTCATCATCTTGGTTTTCATGTTGTGATTATTCTTCTTGATAGGCTTGCCTCTTATCCCTTTCATCCCTTTGGTGTACATCCAGATATCTAGTTGAGATAAGGGGTGAGACTGGTCAATTTTCATGAGAGGAACTGCCAAACAAAAGGGCACCTCTATGTTTTTCAAATATGTCATCAAGACTTTTATCCATTTCTTCTCTCTCTCATCGAGTCATTGTGTAACTCATATCCATGTCTGAGTGAGAAGATGCTAAGGGTTTACTCAACTTACTAAGGTTACTCTTGGGATCAAACCAAACTTTTGATTTGTTCTTGGGTGATTGATCAAATATGGGTTCTTTTCCCTTACATTTTTGGTGAGTTTGAACTAAGGGTAATTGGTTAAAGACTACTTGAGGTCACTTTCCTTGATTTACTTGATATTTTTTTGTAAATGACATGAAAGAAAATGTACTATGTGATAAGATGACCCTCAAAAATGTTGGTACCAAACTAAGATAGTAAAAGTACTCACTTGTCCAAAAGAGAGGTGATAAGTTAGAATTTTGTAAGAGGCATAAATCAACATTTCCACAGAGGTGACCACTAAATGGGTGAATACCCTAACACATATGGATCGGGAGGATGATTTACCCAAGTTATATTGATTGAATTTGAATTTGTATGGAAGTGAATGGACAAGATGTTAGAAAGTAAAGATCCCCAAGATAACTGAGAGGTGGGGTGTGAATCAGTTATCAGATAATTTAACCATTCAAATACTTTAAATAATATAATCAATGTACTAATCAACCATAGAAAGATAACCATACACAATTGCACAATAACACAAGATATGTTGACTAGGGAACCTCTTGAAAAGAGTAAACCCCGATGGGAATGATGCCCACAAAATGATGCACTAATATGAAATTTCCTTGTTAGAGGATGGACCCTGTTAGGAGACTTATGAAATACATTCAGTACATATAAATCCCTGTTAAAAGATTCTAACCTGGTTAAGAGTTTATGGAAGATAGAAGGACCCATTGCCCAAACAGATTCAAGGAAAGATCTCTGAACCCACTATCCAAAAGATCTTAGAATTATTCAATAGAATAATATGAAATATATTAACTCCTTCACACTGTGCCAAAACCACACTCTCTGCTACACAAGATCACAATTCCAGATCTCTGTACTCACAAGTCTTCCTTCATCACTGAATTAGCTCTTTTCTTCACTTCATGCATATATTCGCATCTCAACCTTCATAGTACATATTTCAATAAGGAAAAAATTCCTTCTTATATACCAAACTCAAATAATTACAAATGAGTCGGTCTTCAATTACAAAATAATAAATTCTACACGCTACACACAAAATTTTACATAAAACTGTCGGCTTCTAGATATTGTAACTTTCTCCAAACATATCTTCAAAGTTTACACTATGAACCACATCATCATTAATGAGTCTCCAACATCCCTATAACTTCACAAAATTATATTCCATCCCAGCTAAGAGATATCCTCTGATTTCTGAAAATCATTTCACAGAAACACTGTCTAAACACTGCTTTCACCAAAATGCTCATAACTCTCATAAATGAATGAATTTCTTTTTACACTATTAACCATAGGTTAATAACACACCAAATAACATACCATCAACTACAAAAAATCCAATATAGAATACAACATGTGTGTAAAACAAAATTGTACCTACTTTCCTACTGATATCCAGAATATCACTGTGTTGACATCAATGACAATTCAAGTCATGAATGCAACAACAACTACTACAGAATGACTGCCAAAATACTTTGCATTCATTCCTAACAATCTCCCCCATTGGCATTGATGGAAACATAGATGAAAAACATCCAATGTTCCAAAAATCCAATACTGCAACATCACTACAAAATATCAAATTAAATCTTGCTTCGTTTTCCTATTCAGCTCTCTCATACAATCCACAATGATTTTCATGTATATCTCTCCCCCATTGACATCAATGATAGAAATTTCATCACTAAGTCAACAACAACTTAATGTCAGAAGAAACTTTTTAGAAAAATACAATAACAAGAGTCCTCATGACTCAGCTCATAAACTCCCCCATAGAGGAAGTTCCAACATCCAATCTAGAAGAAAGATAGGGCTCATATACCACTGGACGGATGCAATCATCTACATCAATTCTCAAAAATAGGTTGGGGCATAACCCCAAGAATACCTCTTAGATACACAAATGTATCCTTAGGTAAAGTTTTTGTAAATATATCTGCTATCTACTCCTTTGTACTTATGTACTCCAATCTTACTTCTTTTTCTGCAACTTTCTCTCTTACAACATGATACTTGATCTCAATATGTTTAGTCTTAGAATGTAAAATAGGATTTTTTGACATACTCACTATACTGGTGTTATCACAATGTATAAAAATAGGCTCATCAAACTTTATTCCAATATCCTTCAACATCTACTTCATCCAAATAATCTGATTACAATTATTTGCTGCTACAACATATTCTGCTTTTGCTGTACTTTGTGAAGTACAATTTTGCTTCTTACTTAACCAAGAGACCAATTTTCTTTGAAGAAAAAAGGCTCCACCACTGGTGCTTTTCTTGTCATCAATGCTACCTCCCTAATCTGCATCAGTATAGGCACATAAAGTAAAATCATTAGAATTCTCATACCATAATCCATAATCCATTGTTCCTTCTAGATATCTCAGTATCCTCTTTACTACTGCATAATGTGATTCTCTAGGTTCTACTTGAAATCTTGCTACAATCCCAACTGAATGTGCTATATCAAGTCTTGTATGTGTCAAGTACTGCAATCCTCCAATCATAGATCTGTATTTTTTCTGCTCAACTGCTGGTGTCTCATCTTTGCTAGATAACTTATGTCTAGTTACCATAGGTGTTCCAATAGGTTTAGAATCTTTCATTCCAAATATTTTCAATAAGTCATTCAAATAATTAATCTGACTTACAAATATACCTTCCTTGCTTTGTGTTATCTGTAATCCCAAAAAATATTTCATTTCTCCAATCATGCTCATCTCAAATTCAGTCTTCATTTCATCTGCAAATTTGTCACTAACTTCATCTTCTCCTCCAAAGATAATATCATCAACAAATATAACTATAACCAAAAAACCATTCTCAATTTCTTTTGTGTATAAGTTACTATCTGATGTTCCTTTTATAAATCCCAATTTCAATAAATACTTATCCAATCTTGCATACCAGGTTCTAGGTGCTTGTTTTAATCCATATAAAGCTTTCTTTAACTTGCATACCATATCTCCTTCTTATGTCAAAGGAAAACCTTCAGGCTACTCAATGTAGACTTCTTCTTCCAATTAACAATTCAAAAATACTAATTTCACATCCATCTAATACACTTTGAATTTCTTGTAAGCTGCATATGCTAGAAACATTCTCACTGCTTCAAGTCTGGCCACAGGTGTAAAAGTTTCTTCATAGTCAATTCCTTCTTGTTGTGAATATCCTTTACATACCAATTTTTCTTTGTTTCTTATCACTTCTCCTTGTTCATTCATCTTGTTTCTGAATACCCACTTTGTTCCAATCACATTCTTGTCTTCAGGTCTAGGGACCAATTCCCATGTCTTGTTTTTTTCAATCTGCTCCAGTTCTTCTTTCATAGCATTAATCCAATGTTCATCTTCACAAGCTTCATTAGTAGTCTTAGGTTCAATTTGAGAAATCAAACATAAATGTACCTTATTTTGAGTCAAAACTCCTCTGTCTAAACTTCCAATAACTTGATCAATAGGGTGATGTCTTGAAATATACTTGTTAGGTGTCATAGTTGTTGATCTTGTTCCAACTGTAGATTCTTCTCTGCTTTCTTCTCTATTTTCTTCAGTATGACTTTCATTCAGCAAATCACTGTTAGTTTCAAAAAATAATTCTACATTTTCAATGTTAGGCTGAGGTTGTGCTTCTCAATCAGATTTATAATCAAGCATTCTTTCTTGAATTTTAAACTTCTCATCAACTTTTACATTTCCACTTTCAACAATAGTCTTAGTTCTTTTGTTATAACATCTATATGCTTTGCTTTTTAAAGAATATCCAAGAAATATTCCTTCATCACTTCTAGGATCAAATTTTCCTATATCATCATCTCTCTTTATATAACATTTACTTCCAAAAATTCTAAAATACTTAACTGAGGGTGCATGTCCAAACCATAATTCATAAGGTGTCTTGTTTGTATCTGATCTGATTTGTACTCTGTTCATAGTGTATACTACTATGTTCACTGCTTCTCTCCAAAAAGTCTTGGCCAAATCATTTTCAAACAACATAGCTCTTGTTACTTCAGTTATTGACCCATTCCTTCTTTCTACAATACCATTTTGTTCTGGTGTTCTAGGGGTTGAAAGTTGTCTCTTAATACCATTCATTTCACAAAAGGTGTTAAACTCTCTAGATGTAAATTCACCACCTCTATCAGATCTTAGACACTTAATCTTCATTCCAAATTCATTCTCAATTTTGCTTTTCATGATCTTAAATTTATCAAATACTTCAGATTTTTCTTTCAAAAATGCAATCCACATCATCCTTGTAAAATCATCAACAAGAATCATAATATACCTTTCTCCATAGAATCCTCTAGTCCTAGTAGGACCACTCAAGTCTGTATGAACAATCTCCAGCTTCTCTATCGATGTGAACTTCTTGTTGGGAAATGAACTCCTTTTCTACTTTGCCATCATACATTCTTTGCAAATCATGTTAGTAGGTTTCATAATTCTAGGTAAATCTCTTACTGCAAGTGTAGTGCTCACCTTGACAATATTATCAAAGTTTATATGACAAAACCTTTTATACCATAACCAACTGTCATCAATCTTAGTTAGCAAACATGTCATCTCAGTAGGATTCAACTGAAATACATTACCTCTAGTTCTGGATCCTTTTCCAATCAGATTTTCATCTTTATCTTTTATCACCCAAGTTTTCTCAGCAAACCAAACTTGATAATCCTTATCAGCCAATTGTCCAACACTTAGTAGATTATGTCTCAATCCATCAACAAAGTAAACATCCTCAGTATTAGTCTTTCCATCAAGAGTAATAGATCCTATACCCTTAATCAAACAAGGTGCATTGTTACCAACCCTAACAATTCCTCCATCATAATTATCTAACTTAACAAACTTTTTTTTATCTCCAGTCATATGATGTGAAAAACCACTAGCTATAATCCAATCAAATTTCTTTTCAACTTGAGAAACTAATGCTTTTTCTTCCCTTTTATCAGATTTAGAAATTTCTTCTTTAATTGCTACAAATATTATTTCCTCAAAGTTATCATTATCAGTGTCACTTAAATGTCTTTCAATTCCTGCTTCAAGATCTTCATCATTTGCATAATAACATTCTTTAGATCTCCTAGGTTTAAAGTTGCTTCTATACTTCTTAACTCTTTTAGGACATTTAGATGCAAAATGACCATATTCTTGACAAGTCCAACATTTAAAGATTTTCTTACCATCTGGTTCTCTTTTTACAAGTAATGCAATACCTTGTCCAATCTCCTTATCTTCCTCAGATTTAGATCTGCTACTGCTAGCATAATCTCCATTCACACTAGTACTTCTTGTAGGTCTAATGTTAAGAGCACTGAATGTTGTTTCCATTCTAGGTATCTCTCCTGATAACCTCAAGTTCATCTCTATTGTTTCTAATCTTCCAAGAAGAGTCTCTCTTGAAAAGTTTGATGTACAAGGTATCACTTGTTCAATCATCTGTGTTGTCTGCTTGAATACTGGTGTCAAAGTTCTCAAAATTTTCCATATCACTTCATTCTCTCTCTTATCACTTCCACAAGACTTTATTCTTGTTACAATCTTAGACATCCTACCAATATAGCTTCTAATAGATTCATCTTCCATCATTTTGATATCTTCAAATGCACAAATCCAATTATGTAATCTAGTCTTCTTTGCATGTTCATCACCTTCAAAAGTAGAATGTAAAGCTTTCCAAATTGCATGAGATGTTTTCAAACATCTTACCTAACTATATTCATTCTCCGGTAGTGCTGACAAAAGTGCTTCTCTTGCAAGTATGTTACACATGAATAGATCTAGTTCATCTTTAGTTCTTGCCTCTAGATTGTCTTCCTCAATGATAGTCTTCGCATTCTTTGTAATCAACCAATAACTTGGTCCTAAACATAATAGATGAGTCTTCATATTTTCTTTCCAGCTGTCAAAATTAACTCCATCAAACTTAGGGCTTTCTTTTCTGAAATTCACCATGGATCTCCTTAAGTTGTTAAACTTTTCCTTCAAGGACCTGCTGCTTTGATACCAATTGTTAGAAAGTAAAGATCTCCAAGATAACTGAGAGGGGGGGGGTGAATCAGTTATTAGATAATTCAACCATTCAACTACTTTAAACAATATAATCAATGTACTAATCAACCATAGAAAGATAACCATACACAATTGCACAATAACACAAGATATGTTGACTAGGGAACCTCTTGAAAAGAGTAAACCCCGGTGGGAATGATGCCCACAAAATGATGCACTAATATGAAAGTTCCTTGTTAGAGGATGGACCCTGTTAGGAGTCTTATGAAATACATTCAGTACATATAAATCCTTGTTAGGAGATTTTGAATCCCTGTTAAAAGATTCTAACCCAGTTAAGAGTTTATGGAAGACAGAAGGACCCACTGCCCAAACAGCTTCAAGGAAAGATCTCTGAACCCACTGTCCAAAAGATCTTAGAATTATTCAATAGAATAATATGAAATATATTACCTCCTTCACATTGTGCCAAAACCGCACTCTCTGCTACACAAGATCACAATTCCAGATCTCTGTACTCACAAGTCTTCTTTCATCACTGAATTAGCTCTTTTTTTCACTTCATGCATATATTTGCATCTCAACCTTCATAGTACATATTGGAACAAGGAAAAAATTCCTTTTTATATACCAAACTCAAATAATTACAAATGAGTCGGTCCTCAATTACAAAATAATAAATTGTACACGCTACACACAAAATTTCACATAAAACTATCGGCTTCCAGATACTGTAACTTTCTCCAAACATATCTTCAAAGTTTGTGCTATGAACCATGTCATCATTAATGATTCTACAACATCCCTTTAACTGTGCAAAATTAGATTCCATCCTAGCTAAGAGATATCCTCCGATTTCTGAAAATCGCTTCACAGAAACACTGTCTAAACACTGCTTTCACCAAAATGCTCATAACTCTCATAAATGAATGAATTTATTTTTGTGCTATTAACCATAGGTTAATAACACACCAAAGAACATACCATCAATTTTGCAAAAGCCAATCTACAATACTTCATGTGTGCAAAACAAAACTGTACCTGCTTTCCTGCTAATATCTAGAATATCATTGTGTTGACATCAATGACAATCCAAGTCATGAATGCAACAAAAACTGCTACAGAATGACTGCCAAAATACTTTGCATTCATTCCTAACACAAGATATTACTTAAAATCTCCAAGCGTGTTATCAAAGGATCCAAAGGTGTACCTTCTCAACAAGGATAGTTTCTAGCTCACCAACTCCAAGCAAGGTCACTCGTGAAATCAAAGATTACTAGTTCAAGAGGTCAAAATGCAAGAATCCAAGGTGCAAATAGGCTTCTAACTGTAATACCCCAAAATTGGCATCTTTCAATCCTAACCAATTTTGTTGCATTTAGTCTCATTCTATCAATTTCTAAATCATCAAAGTCCTATTGTACTAGGCAATTTTGTCTTCTAATTGACTTTACTTGACTTAGTGTCAAATGCAGAAAACCTTAAATCTGCATCAATCACATACCATATTTAATTCCTATATATCGACATTTATTGGCTAAATAAATCCTATGATTGATTAATTTAATTATAAAGTCCTAGCACTTTAATTAAGTTAAATCCACCCTCTTTAGCTAAAATACACATGAAAAAGGAATTAAATAAATATTTGGTTTTAAATAAATATCCTCATCTCAATAATTGAATTTAATTATTTAAATAATTGAGAAAATCCACTTATGAGGTAATATTATATTATTTAATCAAATATTCTCTCCAAAAAACCTTCTCTTCAATTCACAAAAGGAAACTTTGAGTTAATTAAGAATCCAAAAGGGGAATAAAATAGTTAACTACTCCACACAGGCAAAATGAAAATAGTTGACTACCTCTTTATAGGAAACTTTCTACTCTGGACTGAACTCTCATTCAATCTCCACCATTCATCTAATTCAATCTCGACCGTTGATTGAACCCAGGATTCTATAAAAGAACCCTCATTCCTCATTCAAAGGATCCCAATTTTTTAGCAATGAAGTGCTGTCACATTCTCATTATTTCTTGTTCACATTCAAAGCTTTCATTTTCATTGTTAGTTTGATAATCATCTTAGATCAATATCATGCTTAGATCAAATATGCATTTCATTCTTAATCTAGTTTTCTTTCTATATTCTTAGATTAATGCTCATTTCTCATCATTTCTAGATTAATTGCATACTCATTTTAGATTAATATTGCATATTCATTTCTAGATTAAACTGCATAAATCCTCCATTCTAGTGCTAGTCTATGGTTGTTCAACTCTCAATTTTTAGATAAATCCCAAACCCTACCTAGATAGGAGGCAATAGGTCGAATCATCGAGATAGGCAAGATGAATAATCTCATATTTTTTCCTATCTGCAGCTAGTGAATAATGACTATGTTGAAGTGTGAGGATAAATTAGAGGCCCATATTTAGCTTATACATTTCTGGCACCCACCGTGGGGTAGAATATTCAATTTCTAGCCTCATCTAGTCTTTTTTTTTGTCAAATTTTACATTATGTCCCTACGTCGGTACACCTCTATACAGATTCTCATGCAAAGATTCTCATTGTATCATGTGAAGTTGTGCTGGTCTTAGCACTTCCTCATGTGAAAAATATGTTTTCTAATGCAGGACTGTGCATTATCTCACACAAAACCAAAGACCAGAGCTTTAAATTTTTAGAGTTTTTATACTTACTATTCCTGTTTTCTGACATTTTTTGCTTTGTTGTGATTTTCTAGTTTTCATTTTCTCGTACAACATAGTAGTGGGCTGCAGGACATTTTTTGAAGATTCCCAAAACACAACCAGGCATTTTTATTGACAGTTTGATTATAGGACACTTGCCAAAGATGCTTGTCAAATCCATTTCAAACGCACTCAAACATTCTGTCTATTTTATTGCTTTATTCACATAGTCTAAATAGGGCCTTGTGAAAATCTCTTAAGGGTCTTGATAGTAGCATTGGGTAATAGGCTCTTCATTACATGGAAGTGATGACCATGGATGAATCTAAGATCCAGATTCTTCTAGAATGATAGATACCTGGGGGAGCAAGGAAAGGTAATGAATCTTTAGCATGTTCACTAGTCAAGGGATTATGCTCTTCTCTCATTGAGAGAACTAGTAACCCAAAAGATTTTGGATTGGTTGAAGAGGAGTTAGATTGGTGATAGACATTTCTGGTGTGTTTGGGTAGGGTGAAGAGGTAGAGGATTATGCTCTTCTCTCTTTGAGAGAATCAGAAACTCTAACCCTTGAATTTGAGCCAAGTCTGTGTCACCTTTAGAGGGCCTACCGGAAGTTGAACCTCTGGGAATGACCCAAGTGAGTACACACCTTTTTCTAATGATTCCACCTCACTATAATAAAGTAGCTTTGTTGAGTCTAAAGACTCCAAAGCCATGTTAACTTCTTTCTCTTGATTTATGACTATCATCTTGAGAGAGCTTTGTCTATTGTATTGAGCAGTGCCACTCCTAGCCTTACTTGCGAGGGTGTACACTTTCAGGTGTTGGTGTCGCTATGAGGCCCTAGCCCTGTATCAGGGGCACCAAAGGTTAGTGTGAATGGAAGCCTATTAAAAACTCTCTTAGTTAGTTGCCTACCTGGTTCATCTCCAAAAAGGAGACATAATCTTTGTGTAGGGATGGGGAAGAATCTCTCTCATAGATTCTCACCATAGGCATGCACCTAGATGTTTGAAGGTGGTATATGAAACTCGCCTCTACTTCAAGGGTAACCTTTGAGAATATATTATTGAGTCCTTGGAAACACAAAAACCATGGGCACCCTCTACAGGATGACATGGTTGTGTGAGGCAAACGCATGTACATAAGTTGTGAGGCACAAATTTTGTCTTCTCTACTATTTTCTTTATAGGGATAACTGAGTGTTTATTTTGAGTCTTCAACTATCCAACATGTCCAAAAATTTTCAAGACTCCCATGTTTCTTCTCAGTTGCTTTGTCCTTAGTAGAACTATTTTTGACTATCTGTTTCACATCTGCCTTCTAGTCCAATCTCTATGCTTGTTAATGAGTGATTGAAACCTATAACTATGTTTTCTAATCTAAACCATCTTGAATTAGTCTGTACATTGAGTATTCTACCAGAGAACAACACAAGATATGTCTTGTAAACTGTTCCTATCTTGAAAAATGATACAAAATTATCTGACATGGTAGTTTATCATGTGTTTCAGACCACAATTTTGCATGAACTTTCAACAGTCTATGCACTTTCTCACATGAGATTTCATATCCTTGCATGAAGTTTCATACCAGTCTATCAGAAACCATGTCAGTCCTTTTCAATTCTATGTTAGGAATAGTCCCAAGCGATAACTAAGAGGGGAGGGTGAATTAGTTATCTACAAGTTTCAATTCTTTATCCAATTAAGTATACTTAAACATAAATCATAAACACAATGAAAGAATACTTGAACACAACACCAATATTTTGGTTATGGGGAAACCCAAATAGGTAAAAACCCCAGTGGGAATTGACACCCACTAATAATCTACCCTATTGTTTTATGATCCTTGTTAGAAGATCCTTAACCCTGTTAGGAGTTTATTTACAATATATTTAGTATAGTGACCTGGTCAAGGGTTGGACCCTATTAGGAGTCTTTAACAATTAACCCTATTAGGGGTGAGGATGCACTGTCTGAGAGCACACTACTCAAAGGGGTGAAGGCTACAACCTTTTGAATAACATATACACACTATATTTGGATCTTGATGAACTGCACTTTGACCTGTTGTCTGGATCAGTTCCAATATATAGCATAAACTCTTCACTTGGTCACATAAACCTTTTGCTAATGGCTCAACACTTCACACACTCTACTCTGCTCTTCAAAAACAACTCTAAACCATACTTTAGCAATCACAAATGACTGACTATAAATATCTTTCCTCCAAATGATATAATCAAGTCATCCTATTAGAACCACCTTGAAATCATATTAGAGAAACCATAACATACTCCAATAATAACTCTATCAGCTCTAGTAAGCACGCAACACAATCTGGGACCTATCCAATATTAATAAATGTAGATGCACGCTACACAATGTCATCTCTACCAAAGTAACTGAAACTTCCTCCTCAAGATTAATTACATCATGCACTCTTAACCAAACATTCTTAACACTTCTCCAATCTGTAATTAAAGGGTGCATACTGAAATGATAGGCACAACTCTTGAACCAATACAATCTCTATCGGCTCTTCTAAATAGACATATGAAACTACTACTAGTGAATAGAGACTGCATAACTTCACTTCTACTAATCATCAGACTCTACGTCCATGATTGTAACATCACTAACATGTCTTCATCACATATCCAAAGGTGCAATGCTCCATGATTACTTTACAAACAATAACTCATAGAACACTACCTGTAACTCTGTCAGGAACACTACTGACACAAGCTACTGCATAACTATCGGTTCTAGCAATTAACCTTTATGACTATGATATCATGCTGATAACATGTCCATGCTTCATATACTCAAAGCTTATTACATAAGTCTTCAATGTGTTCTACTTACCATATGTTGCCATCAATGACAAAGATACCGTTAGCACTAGCTTCCTGGAAAATCTCCAACAATCTCCCCCTTTGGCATTGATGGAAACATATGCAGTGAAAAACACCACCAACCCAAATGAGAAATTCTTTTATAACATTCTCCATTTCCTCATCAAAACTCCCCCAAGGATGAGTCCTCCCTCTGCTGTAATTTTCTTCAATATTCTCCATTTCCTCAACTGAACTGCTTCCATGACTGAATACTAATCCCCCTTAGTATATTACTCCTTCTTTGCTTCTATTTTTCATGACTCTATATATTAATCCCCATTTGAAATCAATGGAAAAGGGAACCATTCTTTATAAGCACTGGTACTACTCCTAAGGTAGAGTAGTCAACCTTCCATTAGTTCCCGAGGACTGATGCTCTATCTTCTTTCTTATAAGAAGAATCAGGGAAGGGAATTACTCCTAGCTTCTCCCTGAGATACTCAAAAGCATCCTTTTGAAAGGGCTTTGTGAATATAACTTCTAGTTGTTCCTTTGTAATCACATAATCCAATTTTACTTCTTTCTCTGCCACTTTCTCTCTTAGGAAGTGATACGTGATCTCAATGTGTTTTGTCTTTGCATGCATCATAGGGTTCTTTGACATATTGATAGTGTTAGTGTTATCACAATGAATAACAATAGGATCGTCAATCTAAATTCCAAAATCCTTTATTATTTTCTTGATCCAAATAATTGTAGAACAATTCAGGGCTACTGCAACATACTTTGCTTCTGTTGTTGACTGAGAGATACAATTTTTCTTCTTGCTTGTCCAAGTGACAAGTCTATTACCAAGAAACATTGCTCTTCCTGATGTACTTTTTCTATCATCAATGCATCTTGCACAATTTACATCAGTATATAGATGAAGCTCAACATTATCTGAATTAGGATACCATAGACCATAATCTATAGTGCCTTGCAAGTATCTAAATATTCTTTTCACTACCATGAGGTGACTTTTTTTAGGCTCTGCTGCAAATCTTCCAACTATGCCAACTGCATTGGAAATATCTAGTCTGGTTTGAGTAAGATAAATAAGTTTTCCAATCATAGACTTGTACAATGTTATATCTACTACTAGTGAATCATCTTCTTTTGTAAGCTTGCATCTTGTTATCATAGGTGTACCCACTGGCTTGCAATCATCCATCTTGAATTTCTTTAATATCTCTTTCACATATTTTGACTGATTAATGAAAAT
This sequence comes from Chamaecyparis obtusa, assembly GCA_027943335.1. Classification (NCBI taxonomy): domain Eukaryota; kingdom Viridiplantae; phylum Streptophyta; class Pinopsida; order Cupressales; family Cupressaceae; genus Chamaecyparis; species Chamaecyparis obtusa. The sequence goes on from BSBK01006215.1 coordinate 1,577,059, forward strand.
ACCTTTTTTTGACTGGTGCACATTTAATCCTAAGAATTATTTGATAGGTCCAATCATGCTCATCTCAAACTCACTCTACATCTCCTTAGCAAATTTAGCACTGAGTTTATCATTACCTCCAAAGATAATGTCATCAACAAATATAGCTACAAGTAGTAGGCCTTCAGATGTCTCTCTTATGAATAGATTACAATCTGCTGCTCCTTTCTTGAATCCAATTTTAGTTAGATATCCATCAAGTCTCTCATACCATGCTCTAGGGGCTTTCTTAAGTCCATAGAGGGATTTATTCAATCTACATAACATATCAGGTCTGTTTGATAGGGTGAATCCTTATGGCTGCTCAATGTATACTTCTTCTTTTAGCACTCCATTCAAGAATGCCAACTTGACATCCATCTGATAGACTTTGAATTTTTTGACTATTGCATAAGCTAGAAACAACTTAATAGCTTCTAATCTTCGCATAGGTGCAAATGTGTCTAAATAATCAATGTCTTATCTTTGCGCATATCCCTTACATACTAACCTTTCTTTGTTCCTTACTACTATGCCATCTTCATTCATCTTGTTTTTGAATATCAACTTTGTTCCAATCACATTCTTGTCACTAGGTCTTCAAACCAGTTCCCAAGTATCATTCTTGATAATCTGATCTAGTTCTTCTATCATAGCATCATGCCAATTTGAATCATTACATGCATCTTAAATACTTAAAAGTTCAATCTAAGATAGTAAACATACCACCTCATTTCTTGCTAAATTCTTTGTGTGTGATCTTGTTGTGACTTTTCCACTCTGATCTCCAATGATGTCATTCTTGGAATGGTATCTAGATGTAAACTTTGGAACTTTGGGTGATACTATCTTATCTTCCTTCTGAGTTTCTTCTTCACTTGTTTTAGGGTCATTGAACAATACATTAATACTATCAAACATCCCTTCAACAACTATCTCACTAGTGGAAGGTTTGGTTTCTTCTTCAATCATAGGTGAGTAATCATGATATCTTTCTTGAACCATAAAATTTTTATCAATCTTAACATGAGAACTTTCAATGATTTCTTCAATCTCAAGTTAAAACATCTATACACTTTACTTTTAGTAGAGTAACCAAGAAAAATACCTTCATCACTTCTTGCATCAAACTTTCCTATTTCTTCATCCCTCTTGATGTAGCACTTTCTTCCAAAGATTTTTAAGTATTTCACTATGGTAACATTACCAAACCATAACTCATAATGTGTCTTGTCTACACTAGGCCTTAATTGTATTCTATTGATGGTATGGACTATTGTATTGACCGCATGTCTCCAATAAGTGTGTGCAACTTTTCCTTCAATCATGATGGTGCACATTATATCAAGGATGATCCTATTCCTTCTCTCTACAATCCCATTCTACTGAGGGGTTCTAGGTGCACTTAACTATCTCTTTATGCCATGTTCTTCATAGTACTCATAGAATTTATCAGAGGTGAATTCTCCTCCTCTATCCAACCTTAGACATTTTATCTTTAGTCCAAATTCATTCTCAACCTTATCTTTGAATATTTTGAACTTCTCAAATGCCTCTGACTTATCTTTCAAGAATGCAACCCACATCATTCTAGAATAATCATCTACAAACAAAATGAAATACCTTTCTCCATAGTATGATCTTGTTTGAGTTGGTCCACATAGGTCTGTATGAATCAGATCCATCTTGTTCTTTGCTGAATTATGCTTGCTCCTGAATGAATTCCTCACATGCTTTCCCATTATGCATTCCCTGCACATAGTATCAACTAGCTTTTCTATGCCAGGTAGGTCTCTAACTACCTTTACACTACTTCTCTTTACTATGTTATCAAAATTGATATGACATAGTCTTTTATGCCATAGCCAACTATCATCTACTTTAGCAACAAAACAACTTGCTTCTGGATTAAGTTGAAAAACATTACCTTTTGTCTTTGATCCTAATTCAATTATTTCTCCTTTGTTGTTAATGATGCACTTGTTTCCATTGAACTCCAACCTATAACCTTTATCAAGTAACTTCCTAACACTTAGTAGGTTATGCTTCAAACCATCAACATAAAGAACATCATCAGTGCTATTCTTTCCATCCAAGGTGATGGCTACTCTACCAAGGATAGGTTTGGGAGTGTTATCTCCAAATATAACCATGCCTCCTTTGTATCTATCCAAATGAACAAATCTCTCTTTGTCTCTTGTCATGTGATGTGAACAAACACTATCAATGATCCAATCTGTCTTGATGTCATCTTGTGAAATCAATGCTAACTCTTGAGAATTCTTTTCATCTTCAAGAGCAACGAATCCAATTTCTTCTTCAGTTGTTTCTTCATTTGATACTCCCTCTCTAGCATAGTAGCATTCCTTTGTATACATAGGGTTGTAGTTATTGTTGAACTTTTTAACTCTTGTAGGACACTTAGATGAAAAGTGACCAATCTTATTACATGAAAAGCATTTGAATGGTAATTGACCTTCATATTTTCCTTTTCCTTTCTTTTCTCTTTTAGAAATCATAGAAATGAAATTATCTAGGGCTTCTTCATCATCATCATCATCATCATCAAAATTACCAGAGGTGTTCAAGGATTTCTTACCATGGACCAAAGCTTTGAAGGCTGTATCACTTTTAGGCTTTGTCTTCAAACTTGATATCTCAAATGTAGCAATCTTGCTTATTAAGGTCTCTCTTTTGAAATTTTCTAAGAATTGCATAGTCTCATCAAGGATGTTTATCTTGTTCTGATATTCTGGTGTCAAGGTAGTCATTACCTTATCCATGATGTCTTCTTCTAAGATTTCTCCACCATTGTTTCTAATTCCAACAACTGCTTCATTGATCCTTTGGTTGTAGGCTCTTATGTTCTCTTCAGGTAGCATCTCCAATGTATTGTACTTTTTCTTCCATGTCTTTCTACGCACATTATTATTTTTATCTCCTTCAAACATGTCTTCTAGGTGCTTCCATATCTTGTAGGCTATGTCTACTTTCTTTATCTCATAAAACTCACTATCAGATAGGGCACTGATAAGGGCTTCTTTTTATATTGCATTTTGATGGAACAAATCCTTTTTCTTTCTAGTAACATCATCCTTTGCAAGATCTACTAGAGAGGGGATCTCAACTTCCTTGATAGCCACTTCAAAAACTTCAAAAGTAATGCACTTCAAATGTGTCATCATCTTGTTCTTCCAATCAAGATAATTCTCTCCATAAAACTTAGGACATTCTTTTCTAAAGAATGCCATCTAATCAACCTGAAGCTGTAAAACTTTCTCTCCGAGGCACTTGGCTCTGATACCAATTGTTAGGAATAGTCCCAAGAGATAACCGAGAGGGGGGGTGAATCAGTTATCTAAAAGTTTCAATTCTTTATCTAATTAAGTATACTTAAACATAAAGCATAAACATAATGAAAGAACACTTGAACACAACACCAATATTTTGGTTATGGGGAAACCCAACTAGGTAAAAACCCCAGTGGGAATTGACACCCACTAATAATCTGCACTACTATTTTATGATACTTGTTAGAAGATCCTTATCCCTCTTAGGAGTTTATTTACAATATATTTAGTACACTAACCTGGTCAAGGGTCGGACCCTATTAGGAGTCTTTTACAATTAACCCTAGTAGGGGTGATGACACACTATCCAAGAGAACACTACTCAAAGGGGTGAAGGCTACAACCTTCTGAATAATAGATACACACCATATCTAGATCTTGGTGAACTGTACTTTGACCTGATGTCTGGATTAGTTCCAATGTATAGCATAAACTCTTCACTTGGTCACATAGACCTTCTATTGATGGCTCAACACTTTGTACACTCTGCTCTACTCTTCAAAAACAACTCTGAACCATACTTTAGCAATCACAAATGACTACCTATAAATATCTTTCCTCCATATGATATAATCAAGTCGGCCTATTAGAACCACCTTGAAATCATATTAGAGAAACCATAACATACTCCAATAATAATTTTGTCAGCTCTACTAAGCCATCTAGGACCTGTCCAATATTAATAAATGTAGACACACGCTACACATTGTCGGCTCTACCCAAGTAACTGAAACTTCCTCCTCAAGATGAATTAAATCATGAGCTCTCAACCAAACATTCTTAACACTTATCCAATCTATAATCCAAGAGTGCATACCAAAATGATAGGTGCAACTCCTAAATGAATACAATCTCTATCGGCTCTTCTGAATAGACAATAGAAACTACTACTGTTGAATAGCGACTGCATAACTTCACTTCTACTAATCATCAAACTCTACGTCCATGATTGTAACATCACTAACATGTCTTCATCACATATCCAAAGGCACAAGGCTCCATGATTAATGTATGGATAATAAGTCATGGAACACTACCTGTAACTCTATCAAGAACACTCTTGATCCAAGCTGTTGCATAACTGTCAGTTCTAGCAATTAACCACTGCGACCATGATATCATCCTAATAACATGTCCATGCTTCATATACTCAAATCTTATTGCATAAGTCTTCAACACATGTTACTTACCATATGTTTTCATCAATGACAAACTTACAGTTAGCACTAGCTTGCTAGCAAATATCCAACACAAACTTGCAGCCAAACCACAACACGGTAGAATTACATGATAATAACAACAAATCTGAGAGAAAACAAGTATATTTATTCATTAAAAACTAATTACATGCAATGTTTTGGGCTGTAAGGCCTTCCCAGTTATGGCCAATTACAAAGCAAGAACAGTTATACAAGATCATGTAGGATCCAATACATCTCTTAGCTAGTCTAGGTCTATAACATGACAGGACACTGGTAGGTCCACCAAGGAAGATCTATACTTGTGCATGCAAGCCACCAAGAAATCCTCTTGTCCCTAAGTTCACAACCTACTAACACTACTATATCTCTAGATCCAACTCCAGATCTATCATCTAACTCCCCCTGATATGCCACCCTAAACACTACCCAAACATCTACTTAAATACTAATTCCCAGCCACAAGTCAGCTTCCAAAGTATACAAATATTAAATGAAAAACATGGTCTACTCTCAAATAGACTTACTATAAATAAATTATCCATGTCGGCCTCCAGATCCACATAGGAGAATGAAACACACCAAATCTAGGTCCCCACATGTCCAACAGTCAATCCATAACTCAAGGAACACAACCCAAATTAAATGCACCAATCAATCAAGCCGATCCATCCAAACAACCAAGTCAGTCTACAAGAACACTAAGCAGCAACAAGAAACACTGAGACCCATTGGTAACCAAACACTGAGAAATAGAGGAATAACTAAGCGCCATAAGCAACTGCCACCTTCAATTACCAAGTGTTCTTTAGAGACCAAACACCCTGGTAACCACAGAAACTAAGCAACCAAACTCCAAAACAAAGAAAATACATCACCAACTAAGATCAAAACTACTAGTCTTCCTTTCAAAAAAAACATATTTTTGGTTGATACGGGATTGCCAAGGATCGTAGGATGCTCGTACATCAGACACCCCAGGTAAATAATATTTTCTCATAAGGAAATCAGGAACATCTTAAGGGAACCAGAATAGGTATGCCATATTTGTTCTTAACCCATATCTCCTCTTTTCCTTCATTCCAAGTTGTCTTCACTTCATCCACTATCCCCTACAACAAGTTTTCCTGCTTCCCACTTCTCTTATATTTTCTGTCTGCAACTGATAACAACCGACTCTGACCATTCCTTCCACTACCGACCACATTAGTACCTCGGTAAATACCATCCTCTCCAGACTCCTCAATCAATGTGGCATCATCCACATATCTCTGTGTCACAAATGTCATTATCTATTGTACTATTTCTATCAGAAAGACCATCTGCCTCTTAATCTCAATAAACTCTCTAGATATATCATTATCCTTCTCTTTCAAACTAGACTTTGTAGAAATATGTTCATCAACCCTCTGCTCTTGAGGTTTGTCATAAGGACAACACCTGATAACACCACATCCCTTAGCCCCTATCTCCTATAAAGGTAACATTTTATGCCTAGATCCTTCATGTCTAACCACATAAGTTTTTGCATGACCATCAAACAAAATATTTCTATCAAATTGCCAAGGTCTCCCGAGCAATAGGTGATAAGAATCCATAGGCAATATATCACACAATATTTCATCATGATAAGATCCAATCTAAAAATTAACCAAGCATTGTTCTTCAATCCTAACCTTAGACACATCTTGTATCCAACTAATCTGATAAGGATTAGGATGTTTCTTTCTTTCCAAATTCAACTTACTAACCATATCTTTTGAAACAAAGTTCTCAGAACTACCACCATCAAATATAACATTACATACCTTATTCTTGCACTTACATCTAGTTCTGAACAAATTTCTTCTTTGAACTGGTTCCTGGATACATGTAGCTAATCTCCTAGTGACAAGAAATTCACCTTTCTCTGCAACATTCACAATGTCTTCTTCAGCAGTCAGTGCAACTCTTTTCTTAGGACATTGAAAACTTCTATGACCTACCTCACCAAATTCATAACAAGTACTGGTGGACTCATTTTTCCACCTTCCTCTCTCTCTAGTATTGAAATTCTTAGCAACTTGACCACTACTAGATCCCACATCAGTATTCTTAGGATTCTCTACCACATTACTTTCAGCAACTATTTCACTAGTCTTACAACCTCGGTTCCTATTATTTTTTCTTCCTTCAAACTTCTTATTCAGCTTCTCTTCAATCTTTAATGCCATCTGATAAGCATCTCCTATTATTGTCATCCGAACGATAAGTAACTCTTCTTGAATATTAGGTCTCAAACCATAAACATACCTAGCAATGTTCTCTTTATCGGCTTTAGAATGACCAATCCTAATAAGGATTCTGTAAAACTCCTCGGTATACTCCTGCACCAATTTGTTAGTCTGCTTCAAGGCTTGCATCTTCTTAAACATGTCTAACTCATAATCCATTGGAATGAATTGCTTCTTCAACTTGTCAACCATTTGGTTCCATTTAGTGATCTTTTCCTTTCCTCTCCTACTTCTTTCCAACTGAACTTCCCTCCACCAAATATTTGCATGACCCTTCAACTTAGTCTTTGCAAATCTAACCCTATCATGATCCTCTATTTCTTCATACTCAAAGTACTCATCTATTTCATTAATCCAATCAATCAACTCTTCTAGCCTAAGGCTTCCATCAAATGTAGAAACTTCAATCTTAGGTCTTTTCCCAATTTTAGACATAGCTTTTAGGATCCTATTTTCTTCAGGATCTCTAGCTTCTTCTACAGCTTCTTCAAAATGATCTTCTTCCTTAGATTCATCATCACTACCTTCTTTCAAAGTAGTCTTCTTCTTTCTCAATTCCTCTTGCAAATCTTGCACTTGTTTCTACAAAGCTCTAAAATCATCAAGACTGAATTCTCCAGTAGCTTCCTCCTCTGAGATCTCATGAGCTCTCCTCGGAGGCATCTTCAATCCAAGATCCTGGTGCAAGATGTCTCTCCTTCGATGATCTATCCACACTTTCAAGATCAACTCGCTTTGACACCACTTGATGCAGTCAAGGATGGAGGATCCAATTAAGGACTATCCAAACTTGTAGCCAAACCACAACGCAATAGAATTACACAATAATAACACCAAATCTAAGAGAGAATAAGTATATTTATTCATCAACAACTGATTACATATAATGTGCTGAGCTGTAAGGCCTTACTGGTTATGACCAATTACAAAGAAAGAATAGTTCTACAAGATCACACAGGATCCATTACATCTCTCAGCTAGTCTACGTATGTAACATGATAGGACACTAATAGGTCCATCAAGGAAGATCTAAACTTGTGCACACAGGCCACCAAGCAATCCTCTTGTGCCTAAGCTCACAAGCTACTAACTCTACTATATCTCTATATCCAACTCCAAATCTGACATCTAACTCCCCCTGATTTTCCACAATAAACACTACCCAAACATCTACTTAAATACTAATTCCCAACCACAAGTCGGCTTCCAAAGTATACAAATATTAAATGCAAAACATGGTCAGCTCTCAAATAGCCTTACAATAAATAAATTATCCATGTCAGCCTCCACATTCACATAGGAGAATACAACACCCCAGATCTAGGTCCCCACACATCCAACGGTCAATCCATAACTAGAGGAAAGTGACCCAAATTAAATGCACCAGTCGGCCAAGCTAATCAATCCAAACAACCAAGTTAGTCTGCAAGAACATCAAGTGCTAGCAAGCAACACTAAGACCCATCGGTAAGTAAACACTAAGCAATAGAGGAATAATCGAGTGCTAGAAGAAACTGACACCTTTAGTTACTAAGCATTCTTCAAAGACCGAGCACCCCGGTAACCACAGAAACTGAGCAACCAAACTCCAAAACTAAGCAAATACTTCACCAACTAAGATCAAAATTACTAGTCTACCTTTCAAAACAAACATATTTTTGGTTGATACAGGATTGCCAAGAATCCTAGGATGCTGCTACATCAGTATCCCAAACACCATCTTTCCACAATAACACTACCAACTACATCCCTTATCCAAGTCCATCATCTCCTTATCCTCCAACCCATTTTCAAATGCAAGAGCCTAATCTTCCAATCCATTATCCTGATCCTCCATCCTATCTTGATCCTCCATCCACTATACCCTATCTCAATCCAACATCTTTCATTCTTATCTAAATTTCAATAAATCCCCTTCCACAAGAAGAATGCATCCCTCAATCCACTTCATATCCCATATCTCAATCCATCACTCCTACCTAATCAGATAGTGTATCAAGTTCAAAAGCTTCCCCTATGCCTACCTATGTGAACTATCTATTCATTCCATCCTCCAACTCTTCTTCAACACCATCATCCCCTCAAGAAAGTTCACATTCTTCCATCCCACCTTCATGTGTGGACTATCCTAGCTCCCCATCTCCTACACATTCTAATACTTCACCTCAATTTCCATCACGAAAGTCTCCAAGGAGTTTCACAAGCAAGCCAACAAAAAATCCAACTCTTAAAGTTGAAGATTCATGCCATCTCAATCCTTCATGTGAAGGTATTAGTGATGATGCCCATCCATCTCCTATATCCATCGTTCCTCCTCCATCACCCCTATCTATCATCCTTCTACCATATATCCCGCTTATTAATCCTCTAACATCTCCTAGCATCATTGAATCATTTCCATCTAGTGAGTCCATCCAATCCCCATCCACATCTCCTCCTCCTATCATTATCCAAAACACACCCAATAGGCCTCATGAGTTCACTCTTCTTCCCGCCATCACAATTGTAGAATCTCCCATCCCTTCATCTATACTATCTGAAGAGTTCACCCTTCTTCCTTCCATCACAATTATAGAATCTCTCATCCTTTCATCCATGCCATTTGAAAATCCCATTCATACATCCCCCATCACTCTATCCACACCAATCCTATCAATTCAAAATATTTTCCAAAAGTATGTTAAAATATCCATCAAACTAAATCAAGATCATATCCCATCACTCCATGATCTTTTGCTTCCATCACCCCCAATCCAAGATCCTATCATCCCAAATCCTCCAATCCAAGATCCTATCATCCCAATTCCTCCAATCCAAGATCCTACCATCCCAATTTCTCCATCTCAAGATCCATCACCATCCCCCAATCCCAGTCAAGATCCTATCTTCCCATCCTCTTCATTTGATGATCCTCTAATAGCTATCCCACTACCATCACTCTATCCTCTTGGTCCACTTATATTTGTCAATGGCAGCCCACTTAAAATAGAAGCAATAAGTTCCATGTCTTCGACCATGACACCTAACACTAGATGTTTATCTTATTCCCCAAGTATGAAGTATCTTTGTTTGGATAATATGCTCAAGAAATGGAATTGTCAAGGTAAAGGCTTGGGCACTCATGAACAAGGAAATTTGGAACCCATCCAAGACAAGCAACATCCATGATCATGTGGTATTGGTCACACATTTGAAGGCACTTATTCCAGAAATGTTGGTACAACTAAAGCCAAATTCAAACACACTTCCAAAAACACCATTGCATTTTCCCATCATCCCTCCAAATCATACAATGCTATTCCTCCTCCTCCATCATTGCAACCTAGATCAACTTGTTAGCCATTTTTCTTGTATCCCTCAACTCTAAAAGAGAAATATGAAAACTAGACCTGGGGATCTTTGTCTAGCAACACAAATCTACTTGTTCATGCAAACTGAGGGGCAAGAAAATACTAATTAATGAGGATTTGATCCTGCTTCTACTTCAAGTTCCACACACTCAGGCGGGTACACCTAAAACATCATAAGATCTACATACATAAACACTTACTCACTAGAACCTTTTATGCAGACATGAAAATCGGTGGATAGTTCTCAGACTTATAAAACATGGGAGTTCAACTCAACCAGTCTTATACAGGATCCCACCTGTATGATCTGCTAAGAACTAGAAAAATGGCCAATGTGATAATAAGGATAAACTTCTTCTTCTCTTCAAACTTTGAGCTCAGGCAGGCTAACCCATTGATTCTCTCTTCAAGGAATCACTAAAATGAATTGTACTCCCTGAATACAATTAGACATGGATATTCATAATAATAGGAAAGTAAAGATGAATTTGATTTTAATGGTTGATGATGAAAACTTCAAAGAAAACTAGGAACAGTGCCTTATTCATTGGGCAACAGAGTCATACAAACTTATGTTCCTAGAAAACCTTAACCTCAAACTCAAAAACAAAAACCGAGTGAAATGCCTTGCAGATCACTCCTTTCACTCCAGTTCCTAGACATCAAATTCGTATACAAATCTAGAATTCTCAGAATTTGAAGTCAAGACTTACTCCCTCCTTGAGGAAAACTCAAACTCAAACCCACAGATACCTTGTAACTGGTATACTGACATGCCTTACAGGTCAATACATAGGAATTAAGATCATGAATACAAAGACATCAAACACAAACTGAATTGGGATTCCATTGTTTTCATTAAAATTTATCTGTGACTATACATTTGCAAAATAGAGAAACATAGAAAACAAAGACACCAATGCCTGGAAGCTGCTTTATACCATAATTTTCAACCTCCTTTTACAAAAGAGAAGAAAAATTAGATATAGCAATTGAGAGTCAATTCAAAACCAACTAATAGTTGTCCCTCTTGCACAAAATATCTCCAACCTTCCTCTTATCTGATCTGTAACCAATCTTCAAAACTGATCCACATTCTGCAAATATTTCCAATCTAATCTGCAACCAATCTTGATTCCCAGATTTCGAGCCTGAACTACTCTTACCCATTGCACAGAAACTAAAAAATATCATTGCCATTTGATTCCTCATTCTGAGACCTTTCCGACAACATATAATACTTATATGTTTGGCCAAAAATGAATTTCTGAGACACCTTTTTGTGACTAGGCTATGGCATTTAAAATTTAAAATTTGAATCCTATAGTTCAGACTATTCAACTTTTAAATTATTTTCAAATATGAGATTTTATTATTATTTTCTACATATACCCTCAAAAAGGACCAGGGAGAGCCATGTGTCATATGCTGATTGGATACACAGACTTGACCTCAGGTTTGACCATCCATTAAGAGAACTGGCGACCACATGCATTTTCTGAATTGCCAAATGATCCAACTAACTGCAGGTTTAACCCAGTGATCTGGCGAAAGCTCTATTCTTTGAATTACAGAGTGTAAACTTAACCTTAGGTTACTTTCGGTGACCTGGCGAACAGCTCCATCTCCAATTCACAGAATGTCTTCTACTGACTGTCACGGAATCTCACCACCTAGTGACTACACTAATCTCTGAATCACTAAATGCTAGCCTCTAACCACCAGTTTTCTAGCGACCACGTGTCTGCACTAATCTCTGAATCGTGGATTGTTTAGTCTTGACTGCCAAGCATTTAGCAAATTAGCGACCGCGGTCATCTCCAGGTCGCCAGATGTTCGGCTGACTACATGCTCCTTCTCGCGACTGCGCAAATGCACACCATGTGTCACCTTTGAACCTCACCTCCACACATACATTCCTGCAAAATTACCTACTGGGTGCGGGCACAAAAATTGAGGCATCTTTGGGCGGTCACGCAGATAGGCAGAGCCTCCTCCGTTTCAATTTACCTTCATTGTATGTTGCCTTGTATTTAAACATCTTACATACCTATTTCAACATCAATGTGGGATTATTCATTTCATAGTTTTAAAGGCCTTTTAGCATCTTAGCTCAAAATATGTAGGCCCACCACCGCACAGAGTACTCCAACCAAACTAGCGGGCCCACCAAGTGCCCCTAGCTTCTTTCTTTACATTGCATACTAAGTGTTGGTGTATTTAAACTCTCTAAAAGGCCACTTTTCAATCAATGTGGGATATATTGATTTTGACACTGCACAACCTCTTCTCATTATACCATTCTCTATTCATATTTACGCAAAGGCTAAACCTTGCTAAGATGAGCATTGGCGGTCTCCTCCATTAACGTGCCCCCTCTATTTATTTTCTCACATTTAATGAGTGAGGCCCCTGTGTCTTTGTTTTGAGACTGGCATACACATTAAATCGTGTGAGGCCCCTCCATGGTTATTCACGCACTGGTAATTCCCAAACATGCTTAAGCATCCCCTGTGTCTTCCAAACCTGCTATCTCTTTCCCATACGCTAGCATTGTGTGTTGGCTCTTTACAAATGCGTGAAGTCTTCATGTAGTTTGGCAGCCTTCCATATTGTTTTACACAAGTTTACCCAGCTCCATCATTTCTTTCTCAGACCGCCCCTACATTGGATGAACTGGAAGCCTCTATTAATTTATATTGCGTGGGGCCTGTTACAATGTGAGACCTCCAATTAACTCATGCTGGCTCTTCTTTTGCATGAGCTGCTCTCACTTTTACCATGCCATGCCCCCTTTATTTCTTGCGCAATATGAAGAACAACATCTCCTTTGGAAAGAACGATTGAACAGGAAGTGGCTGGACTGCCTTGACAATCTTTGAATTTCATCAAAATTACCATCTTTCGAAGCAAATCTCCATTCATCATGTATTCTAGAGAGCCTACAGGAACTATTTCTAGTACCGTGCACACACTGGTGTAGACTATACTTTATACAGGCCCCAAAACAGTCTGTGACTTCATCTTTATCAATATCCAAAATATATATGTCAGGTGGCACTTCATGCATCTGTACACTCGAAGCATGTTGAATAACCCTTAAACTCTCAAGAACCTGCATTTTAATTATGCTCAAATATGTCTTGCTATTCATGTTCTCCATATTCCTAGTGTTGATCTTTAAAGAAAAATCTAGTGAGAAGTACTTGATGTAATCATTATCAGGGATTTCATTAAGAATCTTTGTATCAAGAAGTACTCCAATTTCTATTGCCCAGCAACGAGCAACATTCTCTTTTGTGTAACCTCCTCCCCTTGTAACCAATAGTGGAAAATTTAATTTCTTCACTATTCTCACACATTGTGCATGTCAGGGAGATAAGCACCATCAATGGAAAGGTTGAAGTAGCCAAGGTGATCACTGGCAAGTGAATGAGCTCCACATTGAAGAACTATAGCACCTAGCTAATACGCTTCCACTACCTTGGAAATTATAGTTTTGAAGAGCCATGTAGAATTGGCATCATCAATTTCATCTTTAAGTGGGACATTGACAGTATAATACTTGCCGTCTCTTTCTCCAACCTCCTTAACATCACCTTTTAGCATGATGAAGACCACCAGCCCAATTTATTGAAATGTCAAAGATCCGATTATTCAGCCCACGAGCAGCATCCAGATGCAAATACTTGATGAAATGTAACCACAATGCATCATATATTTAAACACAATATCCATTTCTCTACACTTCTGCAACACTGACTGATCACACTAACTGGCCCCAAAAAATGGCTTTGAAAACTGATTAGATAGCCTCACCAGGGAGCGCCATCAGAAACACAAGTTTACCTCCAACATTGTAATATTCTTTCCAAAAAAGATCACCCAAAAAGACATGAGCTGAAAGATGAAACCAATCAAAGTTGCCACTTAGAAACAAATCATGTCCGCACTATCCAAGCTCACACAAATTGGCTCTGGAACTGGCTTCTAAAACTGACCAAATGAAACTTTCAAGACCTAGCATCCAAGACACTGAATCCCCTTCATACAGGGATTGTGAATCCATAATCAATTCACCAAAATGATCAAATGACCAATTGCAATTAATCATCAAAGTCAACCCGTTAGTAAAAATCAGGATAAGAAATAGTGAAAAACATAGAAACTGAATTTGGATTTAGCTTTAAAAACTAGGCTAAACATGACATCAGGATCTAGAAATAGGGGCACTAATTCTTTGTCATATAGAGAATATAATTCCAAAATTAGGGCTCATGATGAATAACAGGGCGCATTTGGCGATCAGGCAAAGATAGGCTTTCAGAATTGCAAATTGGGAAACATAATAAAATAGAGATTTTTTCATATGAAATGACCCTGGGAAAGTATGCCAGAAGATTCATCAAGGCTTCTAACTTGGCATACTCATAGTATTTTCAGAGTAGAACATAGTGGTAGAACCCATTCAGACTCATCAATCATGGATCAAAAGTTATAATGCCACAAACAGGGGTACTGATTAATCTGCACATTTCACAACTTGCAAAATAGCAAAAATTGTGTTTGGAATCGCATTTGCAAATTGAGCAAACGGATTCGTCATGACCTCAAAATTGGACCATTGGAAGTATTTGACCCCTAGAATATGATGCAAAAAGAATTTTCTCAATAGGTTGAACCGGGTCAAAGATATGGCTGGTCAAACAGGCCCCTCCAAAATTTTGAATAATTACACAAGTGCTTGACAACACTAAACTACCAACTTTGAGGGGTTCGAAACGTAATCAAACAGATTTGAAAAGACTTGAAACTTGGAACATAGGTTCTTTGATATGCATACTAAACATCATCAAAGTGGCGGGTCATGAAACATTTCTAGACGCAAGATATTCAAAATCAAACTGGGCTACTTTACTCTGTTTGACACTTGGGCATATTTGCAGATTTTGACAAGTGCTTGAAATGGGACTTCACCGAATGATTTGGGATGACAAAACAACATCATGGAATGCATGCACATACTAAATGGAGTGTGTTAAACATGTGGGACACCTCATAGGCTTCAAATTGACAGTCGAGTACATATGCATGAAAAGCATTTAAAGGGCTTCAAATGATGAAATTTTAACATGGTACTCAAAATCTAAGTTGCATTTTTTCATCCCAACACAACCTATCACATTACTCCATTCTCCAAATCCATTTTGGGTCCCTATGTCCCAAAATCTACCAGCCCATATCCTCCACATACCAAATCCATTTTGGGGCCTTACATCCCAAAATATCATCCCCCATCTTATGCTACTCAATCCTCCATCCAAAATCCAAACATCCCTAGTCAGGATCAATAAAGGCACATTCCTACATCTCCTATCTGCCAATCCGCTTTCATATTTCCATCCATATCTCCTACATCGCACACATCCCCTCATATTCCTTCTAATGCTCCTCACAATTTGGATGCCATATCAAAGATACATAAAGGGAAATATCCACAAAGATCCAAATATTTCCATGTCCACTATAAAGTACTTGCTCAAGCAAAGAAAAATCCAATGCATCCAAATGGCCACAAAGGCCCAGCAAAGTAAAAACAAAATCTGCTACATCCCAATGGTCACAAAGGCCCATCAAAGAAAAATAAAAATCCAATGCATCCCAATGGCCACAAAGGCCCATCAAAGAAAAAGAAAAATCCAATGCATCCTAATGGCCACAAAGGCCCACCAAGGCTAAAGAAAAAACTATTTGGACCCCAAACCAAAAAGATGCAATGCATCTAAAGGGAAATACCCACAATGACATCCAAAGTTTCTAATCCACTAGCTACTCAGTCTTCTCCTCCATATCCTAAATCCATTTTGGGTCCCTATGTCCCAAGATCTCCTAGCAAAAATCCTCCATCATATCCACCTCTACCTTCAACATCCCATCCACTTCATCCACCTAGCTTGCAACATGTTCCAATGTTGGTCCTAACAACATCCCCCTATCGTGCTCACTTTCCATCATTCCATCCAAACTCTTTCTACCATCATATCTCACATCCCACACATATCCACCATCTCCCCCATCTCATCCATGTCTTTGCATAATCCCTCCATCCTAATAAAGTTGTACCAACATCTAGACAAATCAGAACGTTAGTGACAAATCATAAAGTCAGCAACAAATTAGAAAGTCAGCAACAAATCAGAAAATTAGCAGCAAATCAGAAAGTAAGAAAAAAATCCAAAAAGTAAAAAAATCAAGAAAAATATCAAAACAAAAAAAGAAAAGAGAAAAACATTCATCCAATGGTGAAAACTTGGTAATTCAAGCACCTTGGACAAGTACCATGATGAAAACCTGGCAAATAGGCGTCATGCCTAATCCCCCCAGTTCCTTTCTTTAATTAGGGGCAATTCCTTTCTATCACATCTTATCCAACATTTCCTCCATCCCATCCTCCTTTGGATCTTCGCAACAAAACCAAGATCACCAGGTATACATGCTTTTGGGAACCTTTCAACATCCATCTTCCTAGCTATCACATCTTTCAGCTACCTATCCTCTATCCATCGACTATCCTAGCTTCCATTTACCTTCCTCATCCTCTTGTCATCTTATCTTCCATCCTATCATACCCCTCCTGATTGTATCTGAATGCATGAACTATCCTAAGTAGGGGCATCTTATTCCTTTGTGGCATATTCCTTGGAGCTCTTATCGAATCCATCTTCTCATCTCCTCATCTTCCATCCAGATCCTTATCTTCCATCTACCAATCCTTTGCTTCCTCCAATCCTTCAAAACTATTGAATCCTCTATCAGTAATCCAACATTCCCCCATCCAAATCTCTCAGCATTCCTCTAAATCCAAAGCAGTCCTCAACATTCCTCTATCCAATCGTAAGAAGTTCCTCCATCAGCTCCCCAAGAATTCCTCCATCCAAATCTCTAACTTTCCTCCATCCAAATCCTAAGCATTTCCTCCAAATCCCTCAATAGTTCCTCAATC
Source organism: Chamaecyparis obtusa (assembly GCA_027943335.1). NCBI lineage: Eukaryota > Viridiplantae > Streptophyta > Pinopsida > Cupressales > Cupressaceae > Chamaecyparis > Chamaecyparis obtusa. The sequence goes on from BSBK01006215.1 coordinate 1,594,252, forward strand.
CAAATCCTAATCATTTCTATCCAAATCCTCAGCAATTCCTCCAAATCCAAATCCCTCAGCATTCCTCTAAATCCAAAAGAAATTCTCAGGAAAATCCTCTATCCAAATCTCCTATCATGTCCTCTATCGACAACTCCCCAAACATTCCTTCATCTAAATTTTCAGCTTTCCTCCATCCAAATCCTTAGCATTTCCTAAAAATCCCAATTCCTCCATCAACATCCCTCAGTAGTTCCTCTATCCAAATCCTAAGCCTTTCCTCTATCACATCCCTCAGCATTCTCTCCATCTTTCTATCACTTGGTACTTCCCTTGTCATTGGTATCTAGCTATAGGCTACCCCCATGCAATCCAATGCCATCCATCCATATCCAAACATTCTCCCAACAATCTTCCAGCATCTGCAAATCCTATCCACATCCTCTATCTTTCCAAAGTCCAACAGTCCACCATCAAGCCAAGCCATCCCATCCCATCCCATCCTTAGTCTTGTGAAAATCCTTGATCTCAATCTAATCATCATCGTTGGGATGCATCCTTCCCAAATCCATGTAATTTTAGGACACATCATCCATTATCATCCTATCCACCATCAGTCCATCTTATCTTTCCAAGCCCAACTAGGTGATCATCTTGCATATCTTTAGAGCATTGGATTCATCCCCAAATTCCTTATACATCCTATCCTGAGTCTTGTACCCTAATGTTAGTAATGTCTCCACCTAGATGCATTTGTACATATGTGTCTTTAGGTCTCATCCTCTATGTTAGGTCACCCTTGAGTCATCTTCACCTATCCAGCTAAGTGCTTCAACAATCATCCCTTGGTCCTTTAGAGGTTCGAGTGTCTTACCTATCTCTTGTCATAGGAATCCTTATCCAGTTATCCACCATCTAGTTCATGTCATATCCTTTGAGTTTCTGAATTCTTATCCTAAATCAAAATAATCCCATCACTAGCCTTTGACTAAGCTTTGTCTAGGGAATCTTGTACTTATCTTTGTAGGCCTCATCATCTCGAGCAAGAGATTGGCATACAATGGAAATAATTCCATCTTCCAAAGATCAATAGTCTATCTTAGGTTAAAAAATCTAATCCTATCTAATCCTACATCAAGAAGCAGAAACTCATTCCCAATACTTAGTAATCCTCCACCATCCTTCACCATCAATCCTCAGCAAATCAGTCATCCTCCATCATCCTACCTATGGGAAAAGGTTTTGTGAGATACTTGTTATTTCATTGGTTCCTTTGGATCTTTGCTTATCTTTTGAGCTCCTTTGTACATATGTCCTTGTCCTTTGTACTATATCTCCACATGTTGTTGTACATATCCTCATCAGTCCTGCAGGAGCATTTGATTAGATAACTTTTCCCAACGAGCCTCATACTTCAGCAACATCTTTTGTCGACTATCCTTGATCTCATGCTTATCCTTGATTCATCATTTTCCAATGAACAACATAGCATTCTCCCCATCAACATGGGTTTGTACAAATGTATCCTTCTATATGTCTAACCTAAGAAATCAAATCAAGTCCATGTAGGATGCATCCTTCCTCACATTTAGACCTAATCTCCCCCCGTCAATCAAATCAATATGTCTCCTTGGCAAATGAGGTCTTTTGGAGTTATCACTACAATCTTGGATTTTCTCCTTTGGATCTTTTTTATCTTTTATGGCTTCTTGTTGTCCTCTCTTCAAGGTTTCCACAATCCTTTATATCATGGTGCGTTGTGAATGAGGACAATCTGGGTCAAGGTCTTTTGATCTTTTACTTCTGCCTGTGAGTAAGTCATCTATTTGTGGTTTCTCTAGCATTGCTTCTACCATACCTCCTCCAAGTTTCATGTGTCATGTTGGGGAAACCCTTTGTATGCTTGTTTTTTGTGTTAGTCCTATGCAATGCTAGTGACAAGGCCTTGTGCTCCCAGTAACCTTGGAAATCCTCTAGCATTGCTATATCAAACTAGGTTGTGCTCTCAAAAATATCCAACACAAGGAGCTCCCCAAATCCCCCTCGTCCTGCATCTTTCATCTCATATCATATTGTATTCATGCATCTTTTCTCTTGCAAGGTCATCTGTTTATCCTTCTTCTCATCTCCTCCTTCTTGCTTGTGTCCTTTTTCAAGTAAATTCCACAACATTTCCTCTTTGCGTTATTTTCTCAAGGGGGCACAACCCCTTATTTTCTATTCTATACAGGGGCATCTTATTTTCTTGTCTTTGACACCATGCCACTTGTGGCATCACATCAAAAAGGGGCAAAATGTAGACACCTCAAATGCCTTTGCCAAATAAAAATATTTTATTTTGCAGAAACCCCTGATGACATCATCATTTATTAATTAATTAGTTTTTATGCCATTATCCTCTCCTATTTTAATTAAAAACATTTAATTAAAGAATCACTCCCAAAACCATTTAAATCAAATTTGAATGATTTTCCCCCTATTTATTAATCATTATTTAATAAATAATGTCATAATCCTTAAATAAATTAAATATTTATTTAAAGCCTAAAACCTTAGAATCTTCTAGAAAACCCTAAACCTATCTAACCTTTCCTAAACCTGCTTAGAGGGTGATTCCTAACCCTCTTAGTCTAAACCCTCATCCTTTGACTTTTGGTCAAACCCCCTCATTAATGAACCTTACAGACTCAGTAATGACTCCTTACACCCTCATTAAAATTCTTACAACCTCTTAATGAATCCCATGTCTCCTCTTCCACCTTGGTTCCCTAGACACTCATCCCAAGTGTTGCTCACACATGTGTGAGCAACCCTTAACCTTCATCCCCTTGACCATACCTCTAACCATGCCCCAAACTCTACCCCTAACCCTGACTCTAACCCTAACTCCCCTTCCTAACCCAAGCCCTTCCTCAAATCTTATAAATACCCTCACTTCCAAGAGAAAATCATTAGTCTAGTTTTTATCATTCATCCATTTTTATCATGTCAATTTGCATTTAGATTATCTTAGCATTAGCATAATTGTTAGATTTAATTTTATTTTGTGCTTTCATAGCTCATCCTAGAATAGCTTAATGGATTAACCTAGTTCATTTGCAAGATTTTATAATCATTCTCATATCGTATCACATCTATTATTTGGATAAAATCAACTTAGCATAAGCATTCTTGCGTCAAACCTCTATTTTAGCTTCGTTTTGGTTCCTTGGGCTCTAGGGGAAAATTAGGTTTACCATACCTGATTCTATGCGACTATGGGATATCCTTGGTATTGAAATGATCCTAAACCTTCCTAGTCTACATTAGGGACATGCTCCTAGTTTTTTGAGAGCATGCCCACATCCCTAAATTGAGAGAAAATCAAATGGTGACAAAGTGCTCCTATTTAAGCTCTATATGAAGTGTCTTTGTGAATAGTTTTACTATATGCTAGGACTATGTTGTTAGGCTAATGTTTGAATATCTACGCTTGTTTCGAGTAGGTTAGGTTTGCACTGATCACACATACATACATACATACATACATACATACATACATACATACATATATATATATATATATACACACATATACACATACATATACATACACATATATACATACTAAGTATGTATATATATATGTAAGATAACAAATGGTGTGTTTTTTTACTTACATTTAATGTATGAAAAATGTGAGATATGGCATTGGAAGCACAAAAATATATTGGATGTGTGTGGGGGAATGTAAGATCTACTTCTTAATCTAGATTCCCAAAGGAGAGATCCAAATTGATCAACCAAAATAGAATGGTTAATGCACAAATGAATCAATCGATGAAGAATATGAAGAAAGGAGAAAACCTTATGTTCCATTATAGAATGTATGTATGGGTATGTGCAAGATCATGAGGGGCCAAACTATGCCCTTAAGTGGCAATGAAGAATTAGAAAATCAGGGTTAGTCAACTTGACGTGAAAATTTCAACTAGCTATCAACCTAATATCAAAAAGTTGTAAGAATAGAATCTATAGAAAATTGAATGTAGCTTCTAAACTACTAGGTCTTTTTTGAAAAAAAGTTAGTATGATTGGTGAAAATTATAGATTTCAATGCAGCACTACAAAAATTTCTAGAAAAAAATAAGTAGGTGTATGTCTGACCACCTTAATCATAATCAAATGATAATATTTTATTATAATATTTTATATATAAGTAGTAGACGCATGCCCGAATGTGATGCATATTTTTTTTGTAATTTTATTCCAAAAAAAATATTATGAATTTTCTACTAAATGTTTTTAGAATAAAAAAATTCCTGTGTCTGACCACCTTAACTCATTCAAAACTTTACAAAATTCAAAAAAAAAAAATTCCTTATAGTAGGCGAAGTATAGAATGTGACACATTTTTTAGATTTCAAAAATGTTATAACTTCTGAAAGTTATAGTCATTTTCCAATCAGTATATAAATCAGCACTTTAGATGTAACTCCATTAGAAAATAACTAATAATTACTTACCAAATTCAAAATTTGACAACAATTATATCGATAGAAAGTTGATAATCTCCTTAAGATACCCTTTTCATTTCATCAAATTCGGGTGAAAAAAAAGTCGTCAGCTACATGGTCAAAGTCTGGAACTTAGAGAAACAAGGGAAAAACACTTTTTTGAGACATTTCAATAGTTGACCATGTAGGTTTGGTGCACAAAGCAATACTAAGCCTAATAGGGTACCTGATATTTTCATGTATCTGATATTTTCAAGTACCCAAAAATGCTGATAGAATTTTGATTTTTAACTTTTCCCTCCCCTTTCTCTCTCTTAATTTCTCCAACCCCTTTCTCCCTCCCATTTCTCCATTCATATGATATATTATATATCAAAAACTATATATTAGATTATATATTATATATATTAAATATTATATAATATCAATTATATATTAAATATTATATAATATACATTTTACATTAAATATTATTTAATATATATTAATATTAAATGTTAATTATATATTATTTTATATGTATAATATATTAATATGTATTTTACAACTATGTACGAAAGGTTGGAAGATTGCATAAAAATCATGGATGGCCATTGAAAGAAGCAAAGGAAATTAATCAATCATTTAAAAAATTCATGGGCGGCCATTAAGGAAGAGAGAGAGTGAGAAGGTGAGAAGGATAGGAGGAGAGAGAGAGAGAGCCAACTATGCCCTTAAGTGGAGAGAGAGAAGGGTAAGGAGAGAGATTAGAAGAGAGAGAGAGAGAGAGAGAGAGGCCAAACTATGCCCTTAAGTGGAGAGAGAGAGAGAGAAGGGGAAAGGGAGAGATTAGGAGAGAGAGAGAGAGAGAAGGGGAGAGAGAGAGAGAGAGAGAGAGAGAGAGAGATAAAGATGGGGAGAGAGTAGTAGAGAGAGGGAAGGGGAAGGGGAGAGAGTAGGAGAGATAGAGAGAAGGGGAAGGGGAGAGAGTAAGAGAGAGAGAGAGAAGGGGAAGGAGATAGTAGGAGAGAGAGATAAGGGGAAGGGGAGAGAGTAGGAGGGAGAGAGAGAGAGAGAGAGAGAGAGAAGGGGAATAGGAAGGGGATAGAGTAGGAGAGAAAGAGAAGGGGAAGGGGAGAGAGTAGGAGAGAGAGAGAAGGGGAAGGGGGAGAGAGAGAGAGAGAGAGAGAGAGAGAGAGAGTAGGAGAGAGAGAGAATGGGAAGGGGAGAGAGTAGGAGGGAGAGAGAGAGAGAGAGAGAGAGAGAGAGAGAGAGAGAGAGAGAAGGGGAAGGGGAGAGAGTAGGATAGAGAGACAAGGGGATGGGAAGAGAGAGAGAGAGAGAGAGAGAGAGAGAGAGAAGGGGAAGGGGAGAGAGAAGGATAGAGAGACAAGGGGATGGGGAGAGAGAGAGAGAGAGAGAGAGAGAGAGAGAGAGAGAGAGAGAGAGAGAGAGAGAGAGAGGGAAGGGAAGAGAGTAGGATAGAGAGAGAAGGGGAAGGAGAGTCTCTCTCTCTCTCTCTCTCTCTCTCTCTCTCTCTCTCTCTCTCTCTCTCTCTCTCTCTCTCTCTCTCTCTCCCCTTCCCCTTCTCTCTCTCCTACTCTCCCTCCCCTTCCCCTTTGTTAGGAATCGAAACACTGAGAGGGGGGCATGAATCAGTGTTCACTAAATTAAATATTTTTCTTAGCTCTTTAATCTTAACTTGAATGCTTAAGTACTGAAATGAACATTAACATAAACAATATAGAAGAAAACAAAACATAACACTAATATGGTTATGGGGAAACCCAAAAAAGGTAAAAACCCTGGTGGGAATTGACACCCACTAATATTCTATACTAGTGTTTTATGATCCTTGTTAGAAGATCCTTAACCATGTTAGGAGTTTCTTTACAATATTTTTAGTATAGTAGACCTTGTCAAGGGTCAAACCCTATTAGGAGTATTTTATAATAAACATTGTTAGGGGTGTGGACTCACTGTCCTAGAGCTCACTGTTCAAGTGGTGAAGGCTACAACCTTCTGATCTCAAATACACACTATATCTATTGGATTAATTGTCACTAAGACACTGCTTGTCTGATTAGTTCCTTTGATGCACTGATTCTTTGACCTCTTGCAAAGCTCTAATACATCTTATCAACTCTTCACATGCTTCTGATATGCTTATCTTAACTCTATAACAACTCTCATACTAATTACAATGGGCGCATCTCATATTTATATGCGCATACAAAACAAATAACTAGGTCAGCCCTTTAACTAATTACATACAATGCTTCCAATTGAATTGGCTCAAGCGTGTTTACAAAAAAAATAATTATATGTTGGCAACCTAATTACAATAGGTGCATGGCCTTTACGACATAATAATATAACCACAAATCAAAATGCCAATAGTCGGCTGCTTACTCTGTTCTTCTCTGGCACACACTGGTTGTGTAACTTCAACTTTTCTATAACTTTGTCATACCTACATATCTGATCACATGCTCATAGACTAAGAATGAATAGACTTTAACCAACTTATCTTCTAGGGCACATACCATAACTTGGTCGTATGCATGTGTGTTGATGCTCTGAGCTTTAGGTACTCTATACACTTAGCCAATTTCTGATCTTCTCATCAAGTGTACTAACTCCAAAATACTATATGACTTTGTTGCCATAATGACAACACTATATTAAGTCATATAGACTAGTATAGATAACTTGCCAACAATCTCCCCCTTTTTCATTGATGGCAACAAAGGAATATGGCACAGTTGCTAACTGATCTCTTATACAAAAAACTTCTATCTTATATCTCCCTTATACATATCTATAACTCCATATTCTATACATACTCCCCCTTTGACATTAATGACAAAGGTGCTTCAAAAATGTATCTAAAAATACTTACTATGAGAGAACATCCGGATATGCTATCTACAAGTTTTGGATCTCCTTCTTCCAAAATGTAATCAGCGAATTAACAATTTGGAGATAGGTGCATAGAGCATACTATAGCTTCTCCATCGTCTCCAAATCTATGTTGGGACCATGATAATATGTCGCTATGGTGGCATCGATCTCCTTGATATTCTGATTAAGTATATCTAGTCAGAGCGCAAGAGCATTTCTAAGCTGAGTCTGCCTAGCCCTTATCTTTGACATCTCCTTTTCTACCTTCTCAATCTTATCAATTTGTCCTTGATAAACATTATTGCAAATATTCATATTAGTGGATGGGTCTTTCATTGATTTCTTTACTTTCTCTATCATAGCTTCTACCTCTTGTATCTTCTTGAAGTGGTCGTCAGTTAACTTTTCATGATCCATACAATTTGTAATGATCTTCCTTCCATTTGCTACAAACTCCTTCAAAGATGCTTGACCAGCTTTTAGAGAACTTAGGTCAAGTTCAAAGTTATTGACCAGTTTACTCAGTCTCTTCTTCTAATACTTTTCTTCTGCAACTTGAGATGCTGACTCTTCCAAGGTAGAAAATTTTTTTTGAAGACTGTGAGGATGTTTCTAACATCATCAACTAAATGTACCTTAGACACTTTCTTGTCTGAAGGTAATAGACTATTCAATATGTTGACTAATTCAACAAACAGTGGGTTTCTCATTACTTGTTTCTCTTTGACTTTCTCCATTGCTAAGACACTGATCTTGATCAGGTCTTCTTCTCCCCATGAATCCAAACTGGTTGTGTCAGGTGTCAAACTTGACAACAATGCTAGTGAGGGTAGTGGAGTGATAGGAGTGTTGTCCTCTACTTCTTTCTTTACTTTGATTAGCATTTCAATAGATTTCTCATTTCTTTTTACTTCTTCTTTTTCTTTCTCCTCTTCCATCTTTTCTTCTTCTTTCTTTTCTTCTTCTTTTTCTATTTCTTTTTCTTTTTCTACTTCTTTCTTTTCCTCTTTTTCATCAGTTATATTCTCAATCAATACTTATTCTTGTTGATTGGAAGGAGTGTTACTACAAAGAGTTTCAACCTCTTGTGTGCTTACAAATGCTTATTCAAACTTGTCCAAATCCATGTCTGTGGTCTCCATAGTGACTTTTACATTATCAATAAAAATTGAGTCATCCTTGAATGTCTCTGACATGGGCGTAGACTTATCTACCTCTATGGATGCATCAACTACATGCACTGAATCCTATGGACCTATAGATGGAACATTTATGGTTTCTAACTTTTTTGCATCCTTTATGGGTACTTGAGCTGTGGGCACAGTAGCTGGATACATGTGCCTATTCATGAAGACCTTCTCAAAGGGTTTCTTTGTTTCCTTTGCAACCAATTCATAGTTCTTGTCCATTATGTGCAAGGTCCTTGACTTGGTTCTAAGATGTGGTTTTACTAGATCTAGTAATAGAGATTTCTCCTCTAGAGAACATACTAGAAAACTCTCATCTAAGATCTTTTCTCTTATTCTCATATCTTCTTCAATAGCTTGTCTTTTTAGGAACTCCAAGATGTTCCACACATTATCAGGAATTGTAGTCTTCAGTTCTAGGATTGTCTTTTTGAACTTTAGCATATGTTTGACAATAATTCCATGGATTTCTAATTTGTCAATTTCACTATACTTCTCATAGAACTTCCCTACTTGATCTATCCTACCTTCATCAAATGATTCTTGCACTTAACACACTAAGACTAGGTTTGAAGCTTACTTCTGGAGGTGCTTGAGTGTTCTTCCTATTTCTTGTTATTTGCAAGGATGGATGGCCAATGCTAATCTCTTTCTTCCTCTTAGGTATTGCCTTATACTCAGAGGAATAGTAAGGTCAATGGTTTCCTTAGGCATAGAAGGAGTAACATCAGTTTTACCCTTCTGAACATTAGATTCCTTAATTTTTACTTTCTTCAACTTTGGATCCTCAGATTTTGTCTCTTCTGCTATTGTGCTCTCTATTTCCAAAGAAATCTTCTCTTCCCTTGCTTTGTCTAAGTCTTCTTGTGATACAACATGGATTCTCAAGATCTCTAAAGTAACCTTGGCAACTTTTCTTTTTGTTGTTGTGCTGTTCAATATAGCATCTACTTCTCTTGTTTTCTCTTCATAAGTTCCCCCATCTAGGTTCATTGGGGTCCTTAGGTGTTGACAACAGAACTTGAGCATAAGCTTCTAAGATTAGTTCTTCAACCTCATATCCAAGTGGATGAATCCACTTTGTCCTTCACTCAACTACCTCCATGCATGTTGTGTCTGTCTCAACCATGAAACAAATAGTATCCTTCTATTTTTCAACTATCTTCTCTGGAGTTTTGTATCTCATCTACATCTTGGCTCTAAATGTCTTCAACTCTAGTGTCATGTAGTCCTTCAATGTACTCTTAGTACATGCCTTGAGAGATATCTATGGCATTGTGGGGATAGATTTGTCTAGATCCAAATCAGACACTTTTCCAATAGTATGGAAGTACATATAGATAATTAGGGATCCAAGCTTAAATATCTTGGTCTTGTCAAGCTTGATGGCCTTAATGTTGTCTATTAACTGTGCGCGCAAGATCTCACATAGATTAAACTCTCCATTTTCTTTCACAAGTCTTATTGCTGCAATAATTATGGCCGTAGACACACTATTCACCCTGCTGGTGTGTTGGAACCTGTATCCCAGTATCATGGACATCAATTTGATGTCATATTTCTCAATAGGTTCTATAGTCATTCTGCGCCTTATCACTTCTTGACTTACAAGTTTTCTCAACAAGTTTCCTTACATCCTTTCCCACTGGAAGAATGACACCTATCTTTGAGAGGCCTATCATCTCATGAATTAGGTCACCTCTAATCCTAACCGGCACTTCACCTATCCAAAATAGGTCATCATGAATCTTGCTAAGTAGAATCTTTATCCATTCGGAATCATATAACTCATATGCAGTCACATATTCAACTATAGGATGATTATTCCACTGTGCATACTCATCCATGAAGGTTTTATCAGGTTTTAACATTTTTTCCATGTGTGCTCTTATTTTATCCAATCTTATCAGTTCTTCCTTACAATATATGTATACCCTAATGTCTTTGACATGCATAATGCCCATAGGCATGCGGGAGAATGCCCTTTCTAGGTCATCTAATGTGGATTTGAATGGATGCCTCTTAAATACATATCTTTTCTTCTCTGCAATATCAAATACAATAGGAGTAGCCATCACTTACTTGTAAATCGCTTTCCAAATTATCTTTAAAAACTTTTGAATCGGTGTGACAAACTAGGGTTTCCACAACTGATCAATTGCACTAAAAATCACTAATGAATCAATTTTTAATCCTTCACAATCAAATGTTAGGGCTCTTCTACTCTCCAATCGCTCTGAATTCGAATGTAATGAGAGATCTACAAACTTCTGTATACTTTAAAGTAGGAATTCTACCATTAATGTTTGCCGTGTAAACCAGGTTGTCACTGAAAATTTTCTAACTTTCATTCTGCAAAAAATCAACTTGTGGGCTCTTGCACATAGGTTCTACTAGTCTCCAAAATCTTAAGTCTAAAGGCACATACTCTAAGGGTGAGTATACCAGCCACGCAGGGGTCTAGAGCTAAATTAGCTCCCCCTATGACCCTAAGGGCCATTCATCCTGATGTAGAGGGTGCATCCACTGTGGATGCATCCAATACATTCTCATCAACCTTATCCTTCTTTTCCTCTAACCAAATCAAGCTTGAATCCTCTAAAGCTTTCACAAACTTGACTTCTCCTTCAGTATCCAATACTGGTTCTTTGGGCTTTTTAGGGTTTTCCTGACCTTGCGTCCTTGATCTACAAAACTTTGAGATGTGTCCATCCTTGTTAAAAGAGTGACAAATGACTAGAGGCCTTATATTCCTTGGCGCATTAACATGGGTCACCATTTTACATTGTCTTGCAAAGTGACCATTATAGTTACATATCTGACATGTAACATTCTGAGAACTTCTTACATTTGGTTGATTCTGATTTCTCTGATTGTGCTGAGTCTTGTTTTTCTTACTTGTCTTACAATTCATAGCTCTATGACCAAATTTATTGCATGAATAACAGTAACCATTAAAAGGTCTTACCTCTATACAGTTTCTTACTATATGTCCATGCTTGTTACATGCATAATAATTTTGATCTAGTGGCTTGTGCTCATTCTTGGATGGTTCAACATGATCTTTAGTCTAACTTATAGTCTCCTTAGCATCTAAGGTGTCTTCTGGTGCTTTCATTCTTTCTCGCATGTTGTCAATCTGATTTTGTGCTTTATTCTATCCAATGCAACTAGTATCTCCTTTAATTCTTCTTACATACAATTGAGATTCTATCAAATCAGAACTGGTGTGCAATTTATCAAGGTGATTCTTTGCCTCTTTCAATTCAGATTCCAAGCTTTCTTTGTTATTCCTTAGCTCCAAGATTTCCATGTTTTCTTGCCTTAATTATTCATTGAGTTGAAGGTTCTATTTGATCTGGTCATCATAGACTTCCTGATTGTTAGTCAGCTTATCATCTAATTATTCAATTTGTTCTTTCAAAGATGAATTTTCTTCATTCATCTTCTTGATCATTATCCCTAAATCATGGGTAGAGCATTCTTTCAAATCCTTTCTTAGCCTTTTGATGACTACTTGAGCATCACTGACTTTTTCTTTTAGTTCTTCAATTTCTTTTCCAGATTTGTCTAGGTCTTCAAGAGAAGCTTCAAGATTTCTTTTTAGATGTTTCATTTTTTCTTTGTCCATGATCTCCTCAAGTGGTTAAAATTCTTTGCCGAGGACTAGATCTCTGATACCAATTGTTAGAAATGGGAACACTAAGAGGGGGGGTGAATTAGTGTTCATAGAATTAAATCTTTTGCTTAGCTCTTTAATCTCAACTTGAATGCTTAAGTACTGAAATGAACATTAACATAAACAATATAGAATAACACAACACATAAAACCAATATGGTTATGGGGAAACCCAAAAAGCTAAAAATCCCAGTGGGAATTGACACCCACTAATATTCTGTACTAGTGTTTTATGATCCTTGTTAGAAGATCCTTAACTTTGTTAGGAGTTGCTTTCCAATATGTTTAGTACAGTAGACCTTCTCAATGGTCAGACCTTGTTAGGAGTCTTTTACAATAAACCCTGTTAGGGGTGTGGACTCACTATCCTAGAGCTCACTACTTAAATGGTGAAGGCTACAACTTTCTGATCTTAGATACACACTATATCTACTAGATGAATTATCACTAAGACACTACTTGTCTGATCAGTTCCTTTGATGCATTGGTGCTTTGACCTCTTGCAAAGCTCTAATACATCTTATCAATAGTTTACATGCTTGTGCTCTACTTATCTTAACTCTATAACAACTCTCATACTAATTACAATGGGCACATCTCATATTTATATGTGCATACAAAGCAAATAACTAGGTCGGCCCTTTAACTAATTACATACAACACTTCCAATTGAATTGGCTCAAGTGTGTTTACAAAAAAAACATAATTATATGTTGAAAACCTAATTAAAATAGGTGCATGGCCTTTACAACATAATAATATAACTGCAAATCAAAATGCCAATAGTCGACTGCTAACTCTGTTCTTCTCTAGCACACATTGGTTGTGTAACTTCAACTTTTCTGTAACTTTGTCATACCTGCATATCTAATCATGTGCTCATAGACTAAGCATGAATAGACTCTAAGAAAATTATCTTCTAGTGTACATACCATAACTCAGTCGTATGCACGTGCATTGATGCTTTGAACTTTAGGTACTCTGTACACTATCTAGTCTTCAACACTTAGCCAATTTCTGATCTTCTCATCAAATGCACTGACTCCAAAACACTATATGACTTTGTTTCCATAATGACAACACTATATTAAGTCATGTACACTAGTATAGACAAATTTCCAACACCCTTCTCTCTCTCTCCTACTCTCTCCCCTTCCCCCCTCTCTTTCTCTCTCTCTCCTATTATAGTATATATATATATATATATATATATATATATATATATATATATATATATATATATATATATATATATATATATAATATAGTACATTATATATATACAATACATTATATATATATATATATATAATACATTATATATATATATTATATACATTAGTATATATAATACATATTTAAACCTCTTTTTATATATAAAAGTTCAATTTTTTCATTTACTCCTGCCATTTTTCATGTACCCAAAAATATTGGGTATTTGATAAAATCGGGTACCTAATTATTCACTGGTGTAACTATGATCAAAATATTCCCTGTCCCCATAGACCAGAGAAGCACGGGATTTCAGACTTTTTTCATGGGTTGCAAGAAAAAAAAAGTGATTTGGGGCCCATTTTTTGTTTTTTGTCAACTTGTGGTCTCACCATGGGAAGCAGCAATCGTTGAAAGTATAAATGGAAGAGGAAGGTGATAGATGAAAAAATTCAAGCATATAAGGAAAAAGATAGGGAAAAGCATCGAAGAAGGAGAGAATGTATATTAAACATTAATCAAGGTGACCCTGTAAATGTAGTTGCAAGTGAAGAGGATGTTGAATTTGAAAATAATATGGAAATTAATTTTGTGAATAACAATGTATGGAGTGAAGATGAAAATGTAGAGATGGAGAATGAAAATGTGGACTTGGAAAATGAAAACGTAGATTTGGGGAATGATAATGAATGGAATGAAGATGAAAATGTACAGATGGAGATTGAAAATGTAGCCTTGGGGAATGAAAATGTTGCACAAGAACCACATGAATGTTACACATCTCCAAATTATATGCAAAATGAAGTCCCTTGCAATAAAGATAATCAATCTTCAAATTCGGGGCTTTTAAGAACACCTAAATGGTTAATTGAAATTGAGGAGAACATTATGAATAATTGGGAAGGAAAGAGGTCACTTAGAACCATTAGGTTGTGGGCTTCAAGATTTTATGATCAATTTTTCAGAAATAAGACATTGGTTGAGCAATGTTAAATTTTTGTGTAGTTGTTAAAGATGCAAAAGATGAGACTTGTGCTTGTGAAATTGAAGATTTGTGTGAACAAGAAAATGGAGAGAAATTTCATTATTGTGAAGAATATTTTCAATGCTCTCAATAGCATTGGGAAGACTAGTAGAGAAAAAGACAAGAGAGTTGCTCGGAGGGTTATTACAACCTCCTTAGTAAGTCATCAATTGAGAAAGGCTTGTTTGATGAGACAAACTTGTGTTGACTTCAATATAGACCGTAAAACTTTAGGTAGAGCACTTGCAAGAAGATAAAGACTTGATGATCTTCTTCAAATTGATACATGGGCTTATGGTGGGAGACTTCCATGTTTCAATAAGAAGCTAACAGATGTTGTCAAGGATGAAATTCAACAATTTTGGGATGCTAACTCAAGAGTGTCACCAAATGTGAAGGATTTCTTGAAGTTAAGAGTTGGCAATCGAGACCGCACTCCACATCCTAAACATTATGTGGAGGTAAGTCAAACAATGTTGTATAAAACATTTTTTGAGATACATCCAACATTGAAAATATCACAAAAGTCTTTTGAATCCGTCAAGCCATTTTATTGTGTACCCCTTAAGATTCAGAATACATGTTGCAAATATCATGTTGATTTTTCAATGCATCATGAATTATTATGGTCCATTCATTCTACTTTGCATACTAATGAAATGCTAGAGGATTTTGGTGAAAATGGTCTTCCCAAATCATCAAGAGACTTGCTAGATCAATTTTTATGTCATAGAGATGATGGTTGTTTATTTTATTAAAAAGATTGCTTAAATGCCAAGTGCTTGGAATGTGGTGGCTTGTCCAAGTTTAGGACATATTTTCATGAGGGTTTGGAACACAATTTTGGAAAGACACTCGTCCAAAAAAAGGTATATGAAACAATGAAATATACATTGAAGAGTGGAGGTGAAGGCTCTAGATGTGAGTTAGTTGCAAAAGAATACAATGTTGCTGATTTTATCTCAGATTTCAAGACAAATCTTTTTTACAAGTATGCAAGGCATAGTCACAGGTCTCAATGGTTGGATCAATAATTTATGATGTGTAAGGATACTTTCCCCATTGGAACTATTATATCCATTGTAGACTTTGCCAAGAACTATACATTGCAGCCCCAAAATGAGACTCAAGCTCAATATTACAATTCCATTCAGGTTGCTATTTTTGTACACATCACATATAGACATTCCCCTGATAGCACAAAAGATGATTGAAAGATAATAAGAGAGTAACATTTTTATATGAGCGATGATAGGTCTCACTCTCATGAGTTTGTTCAACATTGTTTCCAAAACTATTTTGACTTCTTGCAAGAAAATGGTATTGCTATGGATAGGCATCTCATTTGGTTGGATAATTGCATTGGTCAATTTAAGAATGCCAAAATGTTTTATTGGTTGTGTAGAATGCATGTGGAGAGAGGTGTACCTCATATTTGGAGTTTTTTTGAGTCACGACATGGGAAAGGGGAGCATGATGGAGTAGGTGTGTGTGTGAAGAGAGCTCTAGTTAAGGAGCAATTGAGGATTTCAGGTGTTGTACTTCTTGATGCTTGTTCTATTTTTTATTGGTGTACTTTAGCATTGTCTTAGGGGGACTCTTGATTCTATAGTTCATATATTATTTTGGTTGGTTGAGGAGGGAACTATAGGAGATAGATTGGATTGTCAAACAGTGAAAGACTCTTCAAAAATGAATTCATTCCAAAGCTCTAATAGTAGTACATGGACCATTTGGACATGAGAGTTGGTTTGTTTTTTCCCCATGTGTTTTTAGTATGATTGGGATCATTGTGAGTCAAGTGAGTGGGTGGAAACATGGGTTCCACAGTATCTAACTCCTTTATCTTTGACACTCTCTATAAGAAATGATGACATGGACACTTTAGTTGAGTATGACCATCTTTTAGATCTTCTGCAGCCAGGAGATGTTTTTGCATTGGTTGCACCATAGGGGAATGATGAGAGGTCAGATTATTGGTTAGCACATTGTGTATGAGGTAAAAAAAAGCTTTTATAATTGATGACATATGGTGATGGGTTCACATATCCTACTAGTTCAGTTGTTGTTGCAGGAATATGGCTGTGAACATACATGATTAGAAAGAATGGAATTCCTGCATTTGAAGACTATGGGAAGCACAAAACTATTCTCATGTATTCACACCTTGTTATAGAAACAAATTTCAAGTTGTCAAAGCAACAAGGAAGACCAAAGACAAAAGAACTTTGGACTATTAGTACTACTGATCATGAAGCACTATTGGAGACCCTAAAGCAAAGAGATGACCCTTCCGGAACACTTGACTAGGTAATAAGTTAACTTAGTGCATTGTTTTCTATGTTCATTAAGCTTAATTTCAATACATCAATTTCACCTTTATTAGATTGTATTTTGAGTCAATAAACTTGGTTTTGTATGTGGATTGTAACTTGTGCAGGAGCACCTATGAAGACACCTACGGTCACCATGGATCCAATTAGAGATAGAAGGACAAAAGGATCCTTAATGGTTAATTGAGATCTTTTGAAGCCTATAATGGCAATTTGTAACAATCAATTTGATTTAAAAGTTAAATTTCCTAGAAGTCTTGATAAGGACTTATGACCAAAATCATGTATGGGTGGTCAATAGTGCCAACAAGGGATCTACGTATACATTTTCTTAGAAAAAGGCAATGAAAAAACATAATTTTTTATTATTTACTTATGTCATTTGCATGGTTTGAACTCTTACATGTTTGATTGTTGTTTCTAATGCTTTAAGGATATTATTTTTTATCATTTCAAACAATCTTTGATTCTTTGAAAGTTCATTTGAATTAGATGGATACATACATGATAGATGTAAATGATTCATTATGTAGTGAGGGTCAGTTGAAAGTAGCAACACAGTGTATCTTTCAAACCATCTATCTTGGCATCAAACCATCTACTCCATCAGCTCTAGTTGGTTGGGAAAATGCTAGTGACAACCCTGTTCTACCCACAGAGTCACCGGAATGCTTGCAACCAAGCTTGACTCAAGTGACCCCAAGGTGCACTAAGCACGATTAGGCAGCAATATTCTGATGCTCATATCTTAGACCTCATGAGAGGTATTGACAAACCTTTAGGGGCTAAGGGATCATGATTCCAAGGTCTAAAATAACCTTTCTCGGTCTTGGGCGATTCGACTTCATTTTCATTTGGTTGAGGCGATCTCAGTTGATGCCAAAATTTGAAGTGAGGGTCAGTTGAAAGTAGCACCGCGGTGTATCTTTCAAACCATGCATCTTGGCATCAAACCTAGGGGTCCATCAGCTCTGGTTGGCTGGGTAAATGCTAGTGACAACCCTATTTCTCCCACAGAGTCATTGGAACACTCGCAACCACACTCGACCCAAGTAACCCCAAGGTGCACTAAGCACAATTAGGTAGAAATATTATGATGCTCATATCTCAAACCTCATGAGAGGTATTGAAAAATCATTAGGGACTACAGGATCATGATTCCAAGTTCTAAACTAACCTCTCTCAGTTTTGGGCGATTTGACTTCGTTTGTATTTGGCAAGGCGATCTCAGTCGATGCAAAAACTTGCAGTGAGGGTCAATTGAAAGTAGCTATGCAATGTATCTTTCAAACTGTCTGTCTTGGCATCAAACTATCTACTCCATCAGCTCTGGTTGGCCAAGTAAATGCCAGTGACAACCACATTCCACCCACAGAGTCACTAGAACACTCGCGACCACACTCAACCTAAGTGACCCCAAGGTGCGCTAAGCATGATTGGGTAGTGATCTTTCTAGGCTCATATCTCAGACCTCATGAGAGGTATTGACAAATTGTTAGGGGCTATGGGATTTTTTTTCTAAGGTCTACAATAACCTCTCTTAGTTTTGGGTGATTTGACTTCGTTTGCATTTGGCAAGGCAATCTTAGTTGATGCCAAAACTTGCAGTGAGGGTTAGTTGAAAGTAGCTCCATAGTGTATCTTTCAAATCATTTGTCCTACCATCAAACCATCTACTCCATTGGCTCTAGTTGGTCAGGTAAACACTAGTGACAACCCCATTCCACCCATGGAGTCACTGGAACGCTTGCAACCACACTCAACCCAAGTGACCCCAAGGTGCACTAAGCACGATTAGGTAGCAATCTTATAATACTCGTATCTCAAACCTCATGAGAGGTATTGACAAACCATTAGGGGCTATGGGATTTTGATTCTAAGTTCTACAATAACCTCTCTCGGGTTTGGGGGATTTGACTTCGTTTGCATTTGGCAAGGCAATCTCAGTCGATGCCAAAACTTGCAGTGAGGGTTAGTTGAAAGTAGCACCACAGTGTATCTTTCAAAACGTCCATCGTAGCATTGAACCTAGGGGTCCATCAGCTCTGGTTGGCTTGTTAAATGCTATTGAAAACCCCATTCTTCCCATGGAGTCATTGGAATGCTTGCAACCATGCTCGACCCAAGTAACCACAAGGTGCACTAAACACAATTAGGCAGTGATCTTTTGATGCTCGTATCTTGGACCTCGTGAGAGGTATCAAAAAACCATCAAGGCTATGGGATTTTGATTCTGAGGTCTACAATAACCTCTCTCAATATTGGGGGATTCAACTTTGTTTGCATTTGGCAAGGCAATCTCAGTTGATGCCAAAACTTACAGTGAGGGTTAGTTGAAAGTAGCTCCATACTGTATCTTTCAAACCATTCATCCTGGCATTGAACCGTCTACTCCATTGGCTCCATTTGGCCAGGTAAATGCTAATGACAGCCTCGTTCTTCCCACAGAGTCGCTGGAACACTCACAACCACACTCGACCAAAGTGATTCCAAGGTGTACTAAGCACAATTAGGCAACGATCTTCTAATGCTTATATCTCAGACCTCATGAGAGGTATCAACAAACCGTTAGAGGCTATAGGATAATGATTCTAAGGTCTACAATAATCTCTCTCAGTTTTGGGCGATTCAACTTCGTTTGCATTTTTCAAGGTGATCTCAGTCGATGTCAAAACTTACAGCGAGGGTTAGTTGAAAGTAGTACCGTAGTCTATCTTTCAAACCATCTATCTTGGCATCAAACCTAGGGGTCCATCAGCTTTAGTTGGTCAAGTAAATGCTAGTGACAACCCCATTCTACCCATGGAGTCACTAGAACGCTCACAACCACACTCGACCCAAGTAACCCCAAGGTGCACTAAGCATGATTAGGCAGCGATCTTCTGATGCTTGTATCTTGGACCTCATGAGAGGTATTGAAAAACCATTAGGGGCTACGAGATCTTGATTCCAAGGTCTACAATTACCTCTCTCAGTTTTGGGTAATTCGATTTCATTTTCATTTGGCAAGGTGATCTCAATCGATGCCAAAACTTGCAGTGAGGGTCAGTTGAAAGTAGCTCCGTAGTGTATCTTTCAAACCGTCTGTCGTGGCATCGAAGCATCTGCTCCATTAGAACCTATTGTCTAGGTAAACACCAGTGACAACCCCATTCCACCCATGGAGTCACTAGAACGCTGGTGACCACGCTCGACCTAAGTGACCCCAAGGTGCACTAAGCATGATTGGGCAGTGATCTTCTGAGGCTTGTATCTCTGACCTCATGAGAGTTATAAACAAACCATCAAGGGCTATGAGATTATGTTTTTGAGGTCTACAATAACCTCTCTCAGTTTTGGGCGATTTGACTTCGTTTGCATTTGGCAAGGTGATCTCAGTCGATGCCAAAACTTGCAGTAAGGGTCAGTTGAAAGTATCTCCGCAATGTATCTTTCAAACTGTCCATCCTGGCATTGAACTATCTGCTTCATCAACTCTAGTTGGCCAGGTAAATTCTAGTGACAACCCTATTTCATCCACAGAGTCATTGGAATGCTTGTGACCACGCTTGACCCAAGTGACCCCAAGGTGCACTAAGCACAATTGGGCAGTGATCTTCTGAGGATTGTATCTCGGACCTCGTGAGAGGTATCGACAAACCATTAGGGGCTAAGAGATCATGTTTTTGAGGTCTACAATAATCTCTCTCTATTTTGGGTGAATCAACTTCATTTTCATTTGGCAAGGCAATCTCAGTCAATGCCAAAACTTGCAATGAGGGTCAGTTGAAAGTACCTCCGCAGTGTATCTTTCAAACCATCTATCCAGGCATCGAACCATCTACTCCATTGGCTATGGTTGGCCGGATTAATGCCAATGAAAACCCCATTCCACCCATGAAGTCACTAGAACACTCTCGACCCAAGTGACCCAAGGTATGTGAATGAGGATAATAAATTCATTACATCTATTCATTTATTACACCTACGTAAATTATTACATCTGGGTAATTTATTACATCTATTATAAAAAATTCAAACAAATTGACATATAACTTCAACAAGATATAATTTAAATCATAATGATAATCATAGTCAAGATATAACTTCACCATTCAATTCCATAAACATGAATAATAAATATGTATACAAAAGATGACACAAATATAACATAAAAATGAACATGTTCTATATATAGAAAGTATCAAATGTATCAAAAGTATCTCCATATACAAATATGGCACATGTCATTTCAAAATGTCTACAAAATCAATATTTTAAGGTGTACAATGTGGCATATATGCCATCTCAAAATGTGCCAAGTGGCATCTCTAAATGACCACAAAACTAAAACTACATCCTATGCCATAGGGGGATCATCAAAATGTAGCCTCTTTAAAGAAGTGTTTGGCTCTGATTGATCTTGCATCAAAAATGAGTTCAAACCCAAGCTAGATTGCTTAGTTTATATGATTTGTACACACACACACACACATATATATTACAATTCAAACACTAATTTAATTAAAATTATAACTGAATACAAACATCTATACCTGGCCTCTCCATCGCCTACCATGATCAGGTGTCCTAGCATAAGTATTTGGTAGCAAAGAGACAATGCCACCAATACCAACTCCGACCTATAAATATATATTTGCAATAATGAGATTAGTAGAGTGGTGCAACATAGAGTAATAAATCTATAAAATAGGATGATAGCATAATAAAATTACAAATTGATTGAACTAAAATTAAAACTTACATCCAGTGATCCCTCCTCTGGAATAGTGGTTTGGGTCAACAAAGATATGAAATTTTCTCGTGGGCCTTCCCTCACACTGGGAGTAACCTATGAGAGTAAAAATATTGTCAATTATATATAAATGTACTTCATCATAACAACCCTGGTTACCAAATACAAATAACAATATGTAAAAGTCTACGTACAATCAAGCTATCACTTCGAATTGAAATGCCTATCAGCCTAGGTTCCCAAACCTCTGTCAAGACATCATCAAGAGCCACACCCTAAACAATAAAGTGAAAGTAAAATATTTATTACTACACACAAGTGGCATAAATATGCATGCATAATTAATCTTAAACAATTAATTACCTTTCCTTTGTCGACACATGAAGAAGGAACCCCCTCATGCTCCCCACTGACATCAGCTGTAGCCAGCAAGAGTACAATAAGATGACAATATATTAGTAAATGTATGAATTTTATTGCTCTAATTGATAGAGATTTAAGCATGTACACCAAATGATATAAAAAAACTAATGGGTACATAATTTATAATATATCGTATAGGTGTCAAGGCCAAATGAAATGGTCGAAAGTGTGGAGTCATCCACCTGTCTCAATTCCTCCTCTGTCATTAACTGAACATAAATGGAAAAAATATATATACATAAGTGCATGCAATCATTAAAACTAATCTAAATAAATAAATTATTTTAGATTAAATAAGTCATGTGAAAAATTTATTTATAATGTTTACTCTTACCATATCAATAGGAGTCCATGGCTCTGTGTACCCCTCCTCAACACTCTCATGAGACGTAGATGCTCCATGAGGTGTTGTAGCCTCTGCAACTACATCTCCTATATCTTCCTCACCAATAACATACTGATATGGATCAGCATCAGTAAGTGGTCCAAAGCACAAATTCTTGCATATAATGCAAGTATGGGGCACGCATACATGTGAATTGCTGGCAGATGTCAATGCACCAACATCATCCACACCAGGAGGCAAAAATGACCTAGTCTATGTGATCAACTGATCACTTGGAAAATGAATGGCCCTAATACTCTATGAGGCAGCCTCTACAATGATATCAAGATACTAAACTAGAGGAGGGGGTGTGACATCAATGTGGGGGACAAAGGTAGTGGCCTTTTTGCACTGGGAAAATGGCCTAGTCTGAGGAGCTCCTCCACCTATGCCCATGTTGGGCCTCATGCTCCAATAATTAACATTGTGACCAAGCACAAACTCAACATACAATTGTTTTATGAAATAGAAAGGGAGCTCCAAATTTCTATGGGGTGGTTTATCAAAAACCATCCACCAGCGATCCCAAAAGTGTGTGCATTGTTTCATTTGTGCACTATTTTATTGATAATTTGGGCTTTTTGAGGTCAACTTTTAATTTGGTTTTAGGATTAACAAAAAGGGAGGCTATATCTTCTTTAGTTATATTAAGGGCCGCAACCCCATCATGGTCAAGCCCATCATCAAATTGGGCGTGCATATCATCATGCCAATGAAGAGCAACATTATGTTGCTGCGTAAGGGTCTCAATATTTTCAACAATGGTATTTAGGGTGGCAAGCATAGGAGATAACATAGGTATATTCTAATACATGTTTTTGAAGCCCCGTATAGTGTTCAAGTTCTCTTATATCAAATCCTCTAAAGATTCGGGGTTTTGAAGTGGTTATGGATTATTTTGGGGATTGTTATT
>BSBK01006215.1:1622500-1677500 GCA_027943335.1 Chamaecyparis obtusa
ACTATGGTTAATCATCTTCACTTATTTATCATGAATGAACTTAAGACACTTATGGATAGGAGAGGAAACATCATGCATGGAATTCAACCAAGCCAAACCAAGCTTAACTTGAAATTGATCAGAAGTAGGAACAACGACAAAGGTAGTGTTCACAATTTTACCACCAAGTTCAACCGGAAAGTTAATGGAACCAAATGATGGATAAAGAAAACCATTAAAAGTTTGAATCCACACATCAAATGTATCATAAGATTTGTGTTGCAAGTTTTTCATAAAATGATTTTCTTCAATAATAACATTGACTAAAGATGTAGGATCATCAAGACAACCACTCGTAGGTATCTAAGAAATCCTAGCATAAATGTAAAGGGGACCATCAGGAGCTTTCATAGTCTCAGAATCATCAAAGGTAATCAAAAGTTCTCGAGGTCTCTTATTCTTAGGTTGTTTTCAAGGTTTAGGTTGAGATTTCAGTTTAGGCTATGGTTTTGGTTTAGGTTGAGGTGGAACTTGAGGTTGGGTTTGAGATTGATGTTGAGGTGGAGATACAGATTGAGACAAAACAACATGCTCCACATGGTTAACAATGCGATTAAGATCATCCATATTTGAATCATAAAAAATATCCATAGAAGATGGCTGAGCAATGGTATTAGTATCATGTGTAGGTAAAGGATTCATATAGATTTGAAGGTCTTGATTAGGAGGAGATAGATTTGTTCCCACTGCCATCAAAATTATCAATAGATAAAGCATTAGAATCGATTAAGTCTTGAACCTTATGTTTTAAAGAATAACATTTCTTAGTATCATGAACATTATGATGATGATATTGACAAAAGGCTTTAGGATCAAAGGATTTGGATGCTATTGTAGCAGGTAAAAGAGGTTGAATAGGAGGTAAAGTAATCATATTAGCAGTTAACAACCTATTCATAATAGAATGTAAAGATTCAGAGAGAGGAGTAAACATATGATTCAAATGAAAAGTAGTAGATGCAGCAGTGGCATTGTGGGATGCAACAACAACTGCATTTACTTGTTTATTTATCTTGACATAGTTGTTGAGTTTTTGAATTTTTTTGGATTAGGAGCAGCATCATTCTTATCAACTGGAATAGGAGCCATTGGAGTGTTTCTCTCAAATTTACTCACTTGTAATTGATAATGATGAAGCACTGTACAAAGTTGTTGAAAAGAGGTAAATTTAGTAAGAAGAATCTTATCTCTAATATCCTTCTACAGATTTGAAATAAACATACATTGAATATCCATATCAGGAACATGATAAGAAATCTGAGCATACAAATGCTGAAATCTACCAATGAATTCAGTCAATTTTTCCTTAGTTTTTTGTTTACAATGCATCAAATTAGTCAAGGACACTTGCGGACCAATGTTATTTTGAAATTGTTGAATAAAAGCATTAGCAAGTTTTGGAAAAGAGTCAATTGAATAAGGAGGCAAGGAACAATACCATTGTAAGGCCTTGTCACAAAAAGTTCTAGCAAACAACTTGGCTAAAATCCTATGGTCATGAGCATAGTCACTAGAAAGGATTTGAAATTTTTTAACATGAGTAACGGGGTCTCCCTTACCATTGTAATTCTCAAGATGAGGCATATCGGCTTGCTAAGGAATAGGAGCACAAATGATGTCTAGGGATAAAGGACTTCCCATGTCACATGTAGGAATGCTAAACTTGTTTTGAGTCAAGGATGCAAGTTGTTGTTGTAAAGATGACATAGTTTGAGCCAAACTGATGATTGTTGAATCATTAGAGGAAATAGGAGGCACAACATCATTAGAAACACTAGGTAAAGTGTATGAAGCAACAGGAATGGAAGACACAACTGGAGGAACACTTGGGACCACATTTGGAAGAGGATTAGAATAAGTAAAAGGAACATTATGATAAGAAGGTTGTGATGTAGGAAGGGACATAGGAGGAACACCCATAGGAAGAGAGGGAACCATCATAGTCACAAAAGGAGGAGTATAGGTAGGAATGCTAGGTAAAGGAACATAAGGAGGTTCCACAGTAGTAATAGGAGGAATGAATCCTAAATCTCAAGCTTCTTGAACTAAAGGTTTAACATTTGAATGCATGAGGTGAGTAATACCATGTAGGAGATTAACACATTGATCATCATCACGAAGGACTTTCTTAAGAGCCTCTATAGCTTGAATAGAATCTTGATTAAGGTTTCCTTGAATAAGCCAATTACCCATTTTATCAAGTTCAGTTGAAAGTTTTTGGACTTGTTTAGGAGGAAATCTTAAAGCATCATCCTCATCATGAGATGAGTGAGAAGAGTTTTGCTCCATAGTAGGGTTGGAATCATGAAGAATCAGATTGCCATCTGAGAT
Source organism: Chamaecyparis obtusa (assembly GCA_027943335.1). NCBI lineage: Eukaryota > Viridiplantae > Streptophyta > Pinopsida > Cupressales > Cupressaceae > Chamaecyparis > Chamaecyparis obtusa. The sequence continues at coordinate 1,624,871 of BSBK01006215.1, forward strand.
CCTAAGGAAATAAGAGGAAGACTCAGGATCAAATGCACCCATAAGTCTACGACTTCGTCTAATTGGAATATTATAGGTAGGACTAGAGGTAGTAAAGCTCATATACCAATGCAATGCAAATGAACTAAACTAGGAAAAAATAATGCATGAACGAATGAATGTTTTTGTATTTTGATTTTATATGAGATGCAAACACATAAAAGAAATCTAATACATGCAAGATCTAACACCATAAAAGAAAGAGTTGTCTATTGCGAGTTCACCAAAATGTAGGAGAACAAATGGTGTGTTTGTTTACTTACATTTAATGTATGAAAAATGTGAGATATGAGATTGGAAGAACAAAAATGTATTGGATGTGTGTGGGGGAATGTAATATCTACTTCTTCATCCAAATTCCAAAAGGAGAGATCCAAATTGATCAACCAAAATGGAATGGTTAATGCAAAAATGAATCAATCGATGAAGAATATGAATAAAGGATAAAACCTTATATTCCGTTATAGAAAGTATGTATTAGAAACTTGATTGAATTGAAGAGAAATACTAACCTCAAAAATAACATTGATTTGGAAAATACTATTTTCTGGTGTCTGTGTTTAGTTTCGGGAAATTCTGCAACCAGATTTGGCTTGGAAATGTAGAAATAGAGAAAACCCAGAAACCTTCTGTCTTTCTAAGGAAAGTCATCCTTCACCCTAGGACAGGGGTAAGATCTTACCCTGAGGTACAATCTTACCCCAAAAATTCATCCTTGACCTACACTGCTCTGACAGAAATTCTATTCACGAGTCTTGGAAGTTCATCAAAAAGGGTATTCAGATCTGCACTGATATTCATCATCCCACACCTGTACCTACAAGAAAAAGGGTTTTGTTTATTGGATGAGGGGTTTGCCTTGGTCAAACCCTGGTTTGGAATCAACCTTCAAATGTAATTGAAATTGCAATATATAAAAAAATTAAATGGAACTATTCACCTTGCTTATGTTGAAATCCTTGTGGAGGATTCAAATTCTTGAATCCACAAGTATGGATGCTCCAAATGAATGTAGAATTGTATGTAGGATGTCTCAAATCAATTGCATTAGATCTTCAACACCAATCTTGAATGGATCTTGGAATAGGAAGAAGCTTGGATGAATGTGAATGGATAAATCTTCAACAAGAGGGCTCCAAAGAGATTGAATCCTTCAATGGCTATCAATGGATCTCCTATGGGGTAAAAGCACAATAAGTTGTCACCCTTTTACAAAGGAAAATGCCAACAAAATCAAAGTTGTTCAACTTCAATAGTATAAAAATGATATTTATGTTTGGAATTTGAAGATGATGTAAATTAATTAAATGTGATCAAATGGATGAGGTTTATGATTAATATTTTTAATAATTTTTTTGAATAATAATTTATATGTTTTTTTAATTTTTAAAGATGATTTTTCATTTGTTGAAAAATGTTGAAAATTAGGGGTCTAGTTCCCACCAAAAAAATAATATGTAAATAAACATTTTTTCCCTAATTTCAAAATATGTCATAAATGACATATATAGCTAGTGCATGAAGAAATAAAAATTGGTTTGTGACCTATATTTTCTCTTTTATAACAATTCAAATTCTGACTCACTGAAATTGATAGTTTTCATCTCGCAATATTTTTTTTCATAACAAATCTATCCCAATAAAAAAAAGAAATATATATTCTTGAAGAGGAATCTCTCATTTAGTGCACCATATATATTTCAAATTTATTTAATATGATTTACTATTTTTTATCTCTCCGAATCAACATCTCCTTGACTGTTAAAATACCTACTTGCAATATTTTTAAAGTACAATAAACTGTCTAATTAAAACACTTTAAAATCTATATGAGGATATTCTTGAGTCTGATCTCTACAAAAGGGTATTTTTTTATTTTTAAAAAAATATCATTAAAAAGATTAGGATTTTTTAAAATGCCACTTTTCTGAAATAATTTTATTTTTATGGTAATTGGACCCAAAGTGGTATAAAACATGCATTTAATAGACATTTCCAATTGGAAAAGTTAAATCACTTATCTAACTTAGCTAGGATGAATCTAGCTAGACCATATGTTTGACCAAAATTAATTTTTAGTTAGAAATACTAAAATTGGGTTGTGCTGATAAGTTAGCCTAAAAGGTGACACCTGATTGTGCTTTTACCCTGTGATGAATGCTTGAATGCTTGAATTCGTAAGGATGAATGAATGCTTTAATGTTTTTATTCTCCTTCTTTCTTTCTTGATGAATTCGTGATCATGAAATGTGGATATTCATGGATGGTGGGTCTGAAAATGAGAGAGGAAGGCTTCCTTTTATACTAGTCTAGTGCACGAACTTCTAGAGAGGCTGACATAGGAGAATTAAATTCCAATTAAGCCTTAAGCCCTACAAATGGACCTAGATTAAATACAATCTAAGAGTTTACCGTTTTGAAATCTGAAATAGCTAACCCAGAAATGGGAAATAAAACTTTCTGAAGCCCAACATCCCAAAACCTCTAGAATCTAAATTTTGGACCTAGGGTCAAGGTCAAGGTCAAATCTGATCTAGATCAAAGTTGAGTTCATCCTTGACCTAGGTCAAAGTCAAGGTCGACCTTGACCCAGAAGGTCTTCCTTGACCTTGAAGTCAAAGATCTCAGTTTCTTAGGATAGAGTGCTAGAAAGAGGCTGGAAACAGGTGGAGAGAGAAGCAGAACTATTGGAATTAGGAGAGATAGGGTACTAAGAGGGGAGGGGTGAATTAGTACCCACAAAAACTTTAACACATCAACCTCTTAGATCTACAATAGCAAACAGTACTAACCTTCCAAAATAACTTGTATCTAATGCATGTATCATTCATCCATTCAACTTGTGAAAGTAAACAACATGAAATTAACAATATAACAGTCCCATAACACAAGTATTTTGGTAACGTAGAAACCTTTGTTAGAAGGTAAAAACTGTGGTGGGGATGACACCCACAAATTCTTCACTACTATAGATAGAAAAGGTTTTCCTATTAGGGCTACAAGTTTTGATCACTTCTGGTGATCTTACCCTGTTAGGAGTAACATATTAGATTAGCTAGATCTACCTAGTTATAGGATTTTAGCAACACTACTTGAGTGTGCACTCGGTAAAGAGATTTACAAAAGATTGTCAAGTCTACTCGATTAAGAGATTTTAAAAAACTCTATTACAATGATTAGAAAGAAATAGGTATCTATCTACTAATGACAAATTAATTGTCTGATATAGATCAATAAAGTACTGATAAAATATCACCTTTACTCTGATGAATCTTTGCTTTGAACTGCTCAATTAGCCTGCTCTGATTCTGCTTAATCTGATTTCCTCTGAATACTGATTTTCTTTGTCAACTGATAATCTTGAAGGTTGGCTAGCACTTCAAGTGCTTCTTCACTCATACATCAGTTCACATAAAAAATGATGTAACATACAAAATATATAGCATACAACTTTATGCTGCTTATACAAAATCAGGTTTACAAATCTTAGACAAAACCCTAAGATCTATGGTGTACCAAAAGAACCTAGATCAAACTATTACATAAGATCTTCATCGTATCTCAACAATAAATTGTTCTTGATCTTGGTAAAACATTTTTTGATCTGTTGTAACCATTTACATAGAAGAATGTGCCATTCCTGATTACTATGTTGTTTCCTGTGATCCTCGGTAAACACTGTATAAACTGCTCGATGTTTATTCTGATGCTCAGTGTTTACTGTCTCTTGGTATCGATGTCTGTTGATGCTCGGTAAACTGTCTAATGCTCGGTGTATATACTTAACCAACTGGCCTATTTTGCTTATAGTTACCGACTGGGTTCATATATGTAACCGATTGATATCTTTGATAACCTTTGATACTTGAATGTATATAGACCTTATGTCTCAAAACTTATATCTCTTCCATATACATATACATATCAAAATACTCCCCCTCGGTGCATGCTCGGGTAATGTGTAGTATACTTAGCAAAAATGTACATATTTGGCATATACATTGATTTCCCCCTTTTTGATATTAATGCCAAATACAAAAATTGTATACTTACAGCTTGTCAAAAATGTGCTGATGGGTTTTCTTCAATGACTCCAAGAGGTTTTCCCATTCCTCTTTCAAGTTGGTGAGAGCAATGTGCTCAAGACCGACTTGTGCATGCATATCAAATATGTTGTCCAACACAAAAATTTCTAGTGTTGCAACAAGTGATTGTGCCCTAACAATATGCTTCTAAAAAAATTTCAAGTATGGAAGGAGTTATGTCTGCAACTCGGTAACTTGATCAGTTATGCGCTCTTCTTGCTTCTTGAGATCTGCTATCAACCGCCTGAGTTCTTGAACTCTAAGTATGTGTTTAACAATAGCTTGTGGCTCGGTTGTAGCTACTAGTGCACTGACTGAGATTTCATTCTCAAACTATTTAATCTTTTCACTGATCTCTGCAGTGAAGGTTCCAACAGTGCATAGCTTCTACAAGATTTGGCAAATAGAGTTAGTAATACAGTGAATCTTAGCTATTACCTCTAAAATTTTAACCTTGTTGACTACCACTTCTTGGCTTATTCTTTCAGCTAATTTATCTTGTACCTTTGACTCTGCCCGCACTTCAATTCTTTTGTCAGCATCGACATCTAGGGCATTGATTCCTTCAGTAAGAGTAGCAAGTTAGTCCATAATCAGTGTGTCCTCATCTACATGTATCTCAGGGATGACCTGTTGTAAGATGTCTCTTACATTTTCCAGTATTTCCTTTCTCTTACTCTCTTGTCTCAATTTCTCTTGTGTTGCTTTCCTTGTACATAGTTCGCCATATTTTCTCAATTCATTGGGGCTAAGGGTCCTTAGGTCACAGTAAAGTATCACAATGACTTCATCTAGAGTGACCAACCCTTTTCCTTTCTTCTTCTTCTTCTTCTCTGGTGCAAGTGGTGAATTCTTGACAATGGTGACAATAGCTTTGGCTTCTACCCTCAGAGTGTTCTGCCCAATAGACACACTATCTTCCTTCTTCTGCTCCTCAGTAACCTGTGTGTCGATTGAATGAGGTGGAGCCTTAGATGTGGTGTCAAGTGGGGTGTCCTTAGTTGTCTTAAGCTCTTCTTGTGCCTTCATTTCTATTTCATTAGCCTCTTTTCCTTCAGTTTCTTATTTATCGACCTCTTTTCCTTCAGGCTTGTTTGTCTCTACAAGAGGTTCATTGCTTGGTTCCCCTATTGTGTCTCATGGTTTCTCGGGGATAGAGCCTATGGGTTATTCTAGGGATAGAATCTCTATGGCTTCAACAAGTACAGGAAGCTCACCCGGCAGTGATGGAAATCCACACTTGGTAACTTGTGCTTCATCTTGTGTGTTGTCTTGTGCATTATTCACATCATCATCATCTTTGTCATCAGGATCACCATTTGTGATGTCCTCAATGAGTACATCCTTGTCATTTGTATCCTCAATCTGAATCACTTCTGGATTCGGTGCATCCTATGAATTGTTCTTAATTTCTTGACCAATTGTTGTATCAATTACCTTGGTAAGAGATACCTTTGACTCTTTATTCTTCTTTGCTACATTGTCCTCAATAAATATTCCTTTACCTTTTGAATTTTGTCTCTTTTTAGACAAATTTTGAAATGTTACTTTCTCATTATGCTCTTTGACAGCTAAAAGTGAACTCTAGATAAGTTGACAAGACTCATCAAGATCTGCCAGGTTCTCATCTATTATTTGTATTGCTTGGTGCTTGACTTTGAATCTCTGTACATGAGTGTCCATAAGCTCTTTAATCTCATCAAGAGATAAATCTAGTGCAATCGCTACAAGGGCTTGTTCCCTCATCCTCTTCTCGATGTCCAAGGCATATGACCACTTTTGATTTATTCGGTCCTCTAATGTCTTGGGTAGCGATAATTCAAACTCTAGTGGAACTCGTTTGAAGCAGATCATCATCTGGATGATGGCTTCCTCAATGTTTTTTTGGTCTTCATTTGACATTTTGTCAAACTTACTGAGTTCCAGATCTGCAAGATTCCCATTCTCAATTATGTCTTCAGCAATCTCATCAATTGACCTATTCTTATTACTAACAACCTTGAATTGATTGTTGTCATCTTCATCAAGGTCTTCTCTGTTTCTTATCATTTTTCTCCTTTTCTTCGGTGCCTTTGCTACAACCTTGGGTCCTTTCTTTGCATAAGTCTTTGAGTGTAGCAGCCTTTCATTTTAGTACCTTCTCAACTACCTTCTTCTTCGGTGGTGAAGCTACAATTGATGACCTTGTGTGTGCACCTGTTTGCACTGGCAACTACCTCTTCCTTGGAGTTTTAGTAGGAGGAACCAGTGTAGCTTCTTGTTCTTTTTCAGATTCGGTCTCCTCACTGTCATATGGTTTGTCAGCCAAAATCAACTAACCTTCAGTTGTAGGTTCAACCGGTGACTCCTCAGATGAGTCGTATACATCTCCAAAGTGCTCAATTAGAACTTTCTTCATTTTCTTTGACTTCCTTATCATTTTACCGATGTCCAGATTAGTTTTTATTCTTGACTTAGCTTCCTCAAAGATTCCAAACCTTGCAGCCTTAGGGTCCTTTGGTAATGCTAGCAGTACCTTAATAGATTTCAAACCAAAATCATAATCCATTTCATAGCCCATAGGTGCTAGTCATTTTGTCCTTGGTTCTATAGCTTTTATCATAGTGTGGTCGGTGTTCAAAGATCTCAATTTCTTAGGATAGATTGCCAGAAAGAGGCTAGAAATAGGTGGAGAGAGAAGAAGAACATGGGGAAAAGCTAGATCCAATCAGAGACCCATTCAAGGAGCTTAACATGAACCCAGACCACTTACTCGGAGGGCTAAACCAGTCCTAAATGGAAGTGCTTCCATTTTCCAATGATACAATATATATAAATTATATATAACAATATATATTATTTATTTTTAATATATATATTTTTAATATTATAATATCTCATAATTTATAATATATAATATATAACATTATATGTTATAATATTATTATATATTATATTATATATAATATTATATATAACATTATATATATCATTATTTATTTATATTTAATATTATTTATACATCCATATTGAATGTTGAATATGTTTTTGATATCTGATATGCTTAGGTGTTTTCCATGTCCATGTGTATTAACACCCGAGCCTACTAAAAAGTCAAGAAGGCAAATGAAAAACACATTTTTTCACATCATCACTTTTGGCTCCTCGTGATCTTGCACACACCGAGCAATAATCTAATGTTAATTCCTATTTTATCAATTGCAAGATGAATAACAATGCACATCTCTAATAAAATGACATGAAATTTAGATGCACATATGTCATTGGGGCTCCCTTTAGATATAGTAATAATATATTGGTGATATGGAAAGTGTGAGTTTGACATTCATTTCCATCTAATGAGTAAAGTTTTTCAAACAATAATCAAAGATTGAGAAAACACTTATGCTAGAAGTTCAAAAGTAAATATCAAATTTAATGTCATTTCCTTTAGCACCATGTATAAATTTATCTTCTAAATCCATTCTTATAGTGGCTAATTGAATATGCTAATTCTTTTTATCATCCAATCTATTAGTTTGTCTCAATATTTATTATGATCATAACTTTTTGATTGTAAGTTGCATATAATTTCTAGTACAATTTGAGAATTATTTAAATGTAGATTCGATTTAATATTGATGACTATTTAACATGCTACAAATTTGAAATAGATTCTTTTCCTATATTTAAATAGACATTCGCATTAATCTATTATAAATTATACATATTGTTTCCAAGAAATCTTAATGATTCCTTCAACAATCTTCAGGTCTATTGACACACAAATAAATTGTGTATATTTAATTATCTTAAAAAGAGATATAATTCTTTTTAGTATTATTTTATTGACAACTTGTGTAGTGTATTTTCAAGGTTTAATGCATACATTATTTTTGTAACTATAAATTCTATCAAGGGTAATTACATGTGCCATAGCAATACCATATGATTGGGACAATAATATTAATTTTGTTTTCCATGTTTTCAATCTAGATTAAGATTAAAAAAAAAAAATTCAAATATTAAAAGCTCTTTAATATTTTTAAGATTATATAAATAACAATGCAAAATTAGTATGATCCTTATTATGAAAGACTAATAATTTTGTATGTCTCTTGTACTTGCTTAAATTAAAAAAAAATTCTTTACATTCTAAATGTTATCATATAAATTTTTAATTATCTTCAATGGATAATTCAAAATGTTTTCTTAATAGAGTGCACTTATTATAATTTATGATTTAAAATTTTAATTGTGCATAGAGTAACTCTTTAAACTTGAGCACTATATTTTGTTTCATCTTCTATTTAGAAAGATGTCCCTTGATTTTCCCATAGTTACATTCAAACCTCCATGAAAGCCAGGTAAGCTTACTTATTGTATAAAATAAACAAGTGATACAATGTGCCACTCCAAATAGGATGTGCCAATAATATCCCTACAACAATAAATAAATAAGAAATTATTAATTTTGAGTATTAGGATTGGAAAGCATATAAAACTTATCCTAACATTGTTCAATGATGTACATGGTGCGATGTACAAAATATAATGTACCTTCAAGATTCTAAACTATGTAGATTATCATTGTGTAATTTAATTTAAAAATTTTGTTCTCTTCTATAGGAAGGAAAGAATCTAATGTTGGCTTCTATCATACCATACACAAGAGGTTATTATACATAAAGTCTTAGTAAAATATCATTAAATATAATCATAACTGTATTTTTACACTCACTTTAGATCAAGAAATAATAAACATTATTGATGTAGAAAGTGAGTTTGATGTCCATTTCCATCTAATGAGTGAAATATTTAAGAATTTATCACTTTCTTTCTCATTCAAATACTAAGCAAAGATTGAGCATGAAATTTATGTTAAAAGTTCAAAAAAATGAAATATTTGATGTCATTGAATTTAGTAGGACTTGTAAAGTTTATCTTGAACGTTCATTATTGTGTTTGCTAATTGGATATACTAGTTTTTTTATATCAATTAACACTTTAGTTTGTATTGATAATTATTGTGATCCTATTTTTTTATAGTAAGTATTATCCACTCTATTATACATCGATAATTTTTTTGACTATAATACTAATTTGATTTGACTACTAACATATTATGAAATGGATATCTTTGTAGATCTACTATAATGTTTACATAATATTTTCAAATTGCTCAGCAACATCTTCAACAATCCTTATGTCCCTTAATAGATAAATAGATTGCATATAAAATAATCTACATAAAAGTTAACGGTTTCTTAAGTAGTGCACTTATTTATAATGTTAGTACATGTTGGCTTATACTCATCAATTCTATTGAATAATTACACATGCAAATGTGATTCCTTGTGATTAATTTTATAGCTCATTAGAATTTATTTTTATTGTTGTCATGTTGAATTTATATTTTCATGTTTTAATTCAGTTACAAATATAGATGCCTAGATTTATAATTGAGTTAGAATTATTGATGTGTTTTGTTTGGAGGTATTGATACCAATATGAAATAAATATTACTCTTACTTTTAGGAACTAATAATTCTACTATGGTTCCATGTAACAAGTGGAGACTTATGTCTCAGGTTCAAGTGGTCCCCTATAAATTATTAATTCACATCATGAATAGTTTGAAAAGTTCTCCTAAAAGAGTGGAGTAACTAGAATCTATGATTTGAAAGTTGATTTGAAAGTTGAAGTGCATGTGGGAAAAGGATTGAGATTATACAGGGTCTACAACCACAAATTTGTTATATGACTATACAGTGTCCTCCTTCCTCCTTTCACATTTCATCTTCAAAATTTAATCATTACAAAAAAGTTATAATTCAATTTTGAAAATTTTAGGACCACTTATTTAAAAATAAAATTTTAAAATCTTATAAAAACTAAGGGGTTGTTAGAGCAGGTCCTATATTGTTGTTTAGCTTATTTTGGTTAGCAATAACTGCTCAACTTTTTGTGGCACAATTTGTGGAGCTGGTGGCCCCATGATGGTAATGTTTGCTGCTTAATTTTAAACAATGTCTTAAATATTATTTTTAAGTCATATATGTTGCAAATAAAAAATAGTTGGAAAAAAATGGTGAAAACATGTCTAACTTTTTCCAATAAACAGTTGTTGCTTATTTCTAGCCCTCCTTTTTCCACATTGTATTTTCATTTGCAATTTGTTTCTTTTAAAGAAAGATCAAATGAGTTTATTGTAGAATTTCTTACATGCAAATAAAGTTTAAGATTTTTCTGTGCCCTAACTTTGGAAATATTGTTGTTTTTTTATTGTCCCTATTTGGAGATAGCACAAACTAAAATTCATGAGCTACAAGCAAAGATCAATCAAAAGTACATGAGCTAGGTAGAGTATCTAGAGGATCTAGAGGATTACTCATTTGTGTTGAAGAACCATACAAATAGAACCAATAAGTTTGAAGATGCCTTGTACTATTGTCCAAAATGGAAAAAAACTAATGGGCATAGAGATGATAAAGGAGCTCCACAAAAATATGAAAAGATTCTAAATTTTCCTTTTCCTACAATTTTTACTTGGACGTGGCTATCCTCCCGAAGGAATGCATCGCCGTACATATTTAAAAAATCCGAAAACATCATAGAATTTCCTGAAAATTTCAAGATCTGTTCTTCATCATAAGCATGTTCTGGATCGAAAACAACCTAAAATTTTCGAAAAAAAACACTGCATATTTTCGGATTTGGAAATTTTTTTTTCAATATAAGGTGCATTCTATCGGGAGGATAGCCACCGCCTTTTTATTTTGCATGGGAACACTAAATTGCTTAAATTTAAGCAGAAAATTCACTAGCATGGGGACATGATATTAAATACCTTAATTTTAAAATTAAATTTTTATAAAGACATGTCATAATTTGTAGAAAAAAAAAAAGGACAACCAAAAGCTATTATGTAACTGTTGACATTTTTTGAACTGCTAGAACTACTATTGAGACATTTGTACATAAGTATTGGCAATTTTTGGAGTTGTTGTATTACATGGTTAGTGTTAAAAAGTGGTCATTTTAGAATGTAGTCTAATAACAAAGACCACCAAAAACCACCAAAAGATCGAAATCTCTGATTTAAGATTCATAGGCATTACCAATGTAAACAATGGAAATATAACCGTTGCTGGTTGTTTCCCAACCATTTGTAGTGGCTGCATGAATATTTGATCTCTGGTTCAATTTGAAACCTGATTTCTGTCGAGATGGAGGCAGTTTCAAGAATCCAATTCTCGAGAAGTATACTGAATAAAATATTGTCCTCGAGCCCTGAGACAACACATGTACCATATGTCATACGAGACATTTATTGTACAAAGGTACTGTTCAGACATAATTTAAAGAATATTTTAATGCTGCACCAGGAGAGATGAAATCTAAGCCACAAATTTAGAGTTCTTCCGGGTCAAGCTCAGTTAATAATGCCATACTCTTTTGAAAACCATGCAAACGAGCTTCTCTAGGCTGCCACGGTAACGAAAGCCGTTAACGAACTCAAAATAAGATATTTAGGTTAAATTATATTAAATGATACAGGATGAATTTGAGATTAAGTCATTAATTATGCAGGCCCTGATCCAACATTCTTGATCTGTTATGGATGGGCCAATGATCTGTGAGATCAAGGTTCGTATTTACTATTTGGACATGGATTTAGCGAGATGTAAGGGCGGGTCAAGATCACAAGAAGAAGATGATGAATGTATTTGCTAAATTATGCGTCTCTCAAGATCTGGAAATCTCATTTCTGTACTGCGAAGGGGAGTGAAAAGGTTCATGTACCTGTACTGTATATGCCCAATAGTAGGATGGCAAAGACACATCATCGAATTAGTCCAACGCCCGTTGAAGTTCCAGATAAAATTAGAGGTCCCGTTTTGAAAGCAACAAAGTCCAATGGCTTTTTGATTTTACTCTATTTTTGGCAAATTCCAATCTTGTGGTCCAGCTCCTCACACTGTCATCTTCATCTTCATCTTCCCTCCCCTTTTAAATTTCTCCGAGAGCTCATTTATTCATTCATTCGTTCGTTCCTTTCGAATTCCGTGCACCGTCATGAATCTGGACGGTTAGAGCAATTCTGTTGACAGTACCTGATTCTTGTTGTGCCGAGTTTATATGTCTCTATGACAAATCCGATTTTTGTGTACTTATGAATCGAGAAAGCGAGATTAGGTTAGAAGCTTACAGGAAGGCCTAATTTGAGGGCGGGCTTTGGAGATCGGTAGATATCAGTACTGAATTGGCCGGCATCTGATGCGACTGGAAACTAAATCGATGATGCAAATATACGGAAGACGCACACCATTCCCATTGCGCGGTCCCTGCGCACTTTAGTGTTGTGCAGGGGCTTAACTGTTCATTTGAGTCCGTTCCCCTTTATGAATGCACAAAGTTAGGGTTAGAAAACCAGTTTCTGACAATGGAGTCGGACTAACGGGTTCGCTTTTGGTTTCTGTCAATTGTGTTCGATTAGGGGGTTTTCTGTCAATCTTTACTGTTTAAACAAACAAATTTTCATTATACAGCCGTCCTGAGAAGGAAGGTGCATAAAACTGCTTTCCGAGACTGCAAATTTCGTCGCTATTTTCGTGTTCTGAAATAAAGGTGCGTATTATTAGTTCTCCAGGCCTTTTATTTTATTGTTCAAATCTGTTTTCGAGATCTTTTAGGACGAGATTTAGCTTTGGCTTTGAGATTGAATCTGAGTAGTCAAAATATCTTGGAGTTTTCTGTCAATCTTTACTGTTTAAACAATCAAATTTCGTAATACACCTGTCCAGGGAAGAAAGGTTCCTGTAACTGCTTTCCGAGACTGAAAATTTCTTTGCCATTTTCGTGTTTCTGGAGTACAGGTGCGTATTATTAGTTTTCCAGGCCTTTTATTTTAGTCATTGATTCTGTATTCGACATCTTTTAGGACTAGATTTAGATTTGTCTTTAAGGCTGAATCTGAGGATTCAAACTATCGAGTTTTTCGTAGACGATTGGCGCAAAGGGCGTCTTTTCTGTTAAATGATGCTTGTTCCATGGCAGCGATATGGCATCAGGTTCATCAAACTCACCCTGCGCGGCGTGCAAATTCCTGCGGCGAAAGTGCACATCAGAATGCGTATTTGCACCATATTTTCCACCGGAAGAACCTCAGAAGTTCGCGAATGTTCACAAGATTTTTGGAGCGAGTAATGTGACGAAGCTTCTGAACGATTTGGCGCCACAACAGCGGGAAGCGGCAGTGATTTCATTGGCATACGAAGCGGAGGCGCGACTGAGAGATCCTGTGTACGGGTGCGTAGGAGCGATCTCTGTTCTGCAAAGGCAGGTCCAAATTCTTCAGAAAGAGCTCGCCGCTGCTCATGCAGATCTCCTTCAATACACTTCCGCTTTCGACACTGGAGCACCTGACCTTTTCATTCCCGCTCAGACCTGCCTTTCGCCATCGATTCCGCACTATTCCAAAGCGCAGATGATGGACCGACAGCAGGTACTGGTGCAGCCGCCGCCGCAGCAGCCGCCGCAGCTAACAAAAGAACAAATTTTGGAACTCGCCATGCGAATGGGAGGTTCTTTAGAAGCGGGCCTTTCTGCTCTGGGCGTGACAAATACTCACGCAGTTCAGAGCCTGCGACAAATGTACCCTTCTGCTTCTCCTCCTTCCAGACCTGGCAGTGGGGGCGGAAGTGGCAGTAGCGGCGGTAGCTTCGGACATTTGTCAACGCCTGAAGAATATTCTCACTGACATTATAATGCCCCTGCTGTTAATGTCTGTGAAATATACGTTGAATATTTGGGATGTAATATATTTATGTTGATTCTCTGAACTATCATATTCAAATAACTATGCTTTCATCACGATCATGCCAGATCTGTTGTTGCACCATAGAAATTAGACCCAAGCTTTCTTCATTTATCTCGAAAGTGCATTTAGTTGTACATGCATATGCATGCATGATTTTCTTACAGACTTGCTGGGATTATTGAGCTCAAGAAAAAGTACTGAAATGAAATTCGAGGTTTGTGGAGGAAGACAATGAAATGGCAAAGCCTAAAGGAAGGAGTATAATCAATTTTTATTTTTATTTCTTAATTTTTAAGATTGATCTTCTTTAAAAACAGAAGATCGGAGCCCCGCTATCTCACCATATTGTTGTTTGATTTCGAAAAGAGATCCACAATTAAGAAACATGGCATGAGTTTAGATGTATGAAAACTTTTAGATTTTTCTGTAAATAATCTTCAATCATATTTCAGATCACTCAGTCATCTAACATCAGAAAAAGTCATATTATCACAGAAAAAGTCATTCATCATTTGAAAAAAAAGATATGATTTTCTATTATAACAGAAAATTCTGCAATTCCTTGAGTTTGTAGGCATGGGCAAGTGTAAAGATATCAGGTATGAAGTGAAACTGTGTTTGATCATTGATTCTTAATTCTCAGTTGAAGAATCAAATACTATTCTTACTTGAAGCTCTGAACATTTGTAGCGTTTTTCCAACTTCCAACTACATAGTACATTTCATCTAGTAGCCTTCTTGTGGGGGTTACAAATTACAGCTAATAGATGGTCGGTAGGTCTTGGCTTACAATTTGCAGCAGTCAGCATTGACAGTATCAGATTGAAGGTATACTTTCGTTTCATCCATTGCTTCTTTCTAAGAGGGGTTTCTATTTGATAAAAACAAAGCAAATTAAGTACTCCTGGTTGAAGATCAGATGTTCTATGAACTTTGCACAAGTCTCACATTCTTTCAAACGTTTACAGCAATCCAACATGTTTTCTTGCTACTGTCCAAGTTTATAACAATCAGTTACAAGGGCTTTTCATATGGGCGAGGCTCAACCAGTTTCTGCGGCTATTCTGGGCTTAAACGCAATCTACAGGGTATTAGCTTTTGAAATTATAAGGCAGTTCCTCCCATTTTTGAATCTAATTTTTTTGTTTCTTATCAAAGTGTGATTCGCAGTTAAAATTTAGGAGTTTGTTAGGATTGCAGATCTAATTTCAAGGTGTCAAAACCAGTTCCTGACGTTTCTAACGCATATGCTAAAATTGAAATTCTGAAAGGACCAATTTTTATGAAGTTGTCTCAGGTTTACCCGTACAGTTTTGGATTCTGTTTCCGAAATTACTGAGTTATTCATTGATTGTTACGCCGTTTACTATGACATCCAATCCCATGATATTTCTCAACTCAAAATGATCTGATTTTGAGGATTTAGCATCTTCTAATTTCTTTTCAAATATTGCGAGCTAATTGCAAAGTTTTCCCGCGTTAATAGGTATTTCTGTTCAATCTCATGCTTTGATGTAATCTCTAAAGTTGCACGTTTCTTGTTGTGAAATGAGGGCAGTGTAGCCCAGCATAACCACCATAATTTTGACTTTTGCGATGAGTAGCAGAGACTACTATTTCTAGTCTGAACTTGAAGACTACCCACTTATACTGTGTTTTACAATTTGGGTATTGTGTCCGTTAATTGCATCTGATTTTAATTCCGATTAAACGGGCTCTCTGTTGTATAAGAGTTTTGCATTTCGTTTTCTTTAAAATTTGTTTATTATTTTGCTCCCGACAATTGTTGTTGTACATGAGTTTTGAGAAAATGGGATATTTCAGTTTGCTTTTTCCGTTGTTCCATTTACTGAAATAGAAGCATTTGCTTCTGTTAATGGGTCTAGAGCATTGTTGAAGACCTCTTTGGATGCATGGACTATATGCTGCCTAGTAACGGATCTTGAAAGAGCTCTTGGAATGCTTGTGAAAATCATATCGACATAATTTTAAACCAGTACAGTTGATTCATGGAGCAACCAAGCAAGAACTGCATTTGATGCAGTTAATATAATCTCATGAAATATTCAATGTACTGTCTGATGCAATTAATATAATCTCATGAAATATTCAATGTGCTGTCTGTATTGTTTCACATTTTTCTGCCTCAATTTTTATTTAGGCTTGAAGTACTTTGAATTTTAACGGCCATGCTGCTTATCTATCTCGCTCTTTTTTCTGTAAGTGACTGCAACTGGATCACACAAATTCCTTTCAAAGGAGGATTTGTTTTTGAGCTACTTCAGTTAGTCTCATGGTAGTTACTTAACTTCCTTCTTTCAAAGATTTAACCGGCCGAAAAACTATCATGCTATATAAAATGATGATTACATAAACTTATTTAAAACATTATTTTGAATGGTATATTTATTATATTATTTCAAAATTCTTGCATTTTTTTATAAATTATATGTTATGTTAGTATAATTCACTTAAGAATGTTAAGTTAGAGTACAATTTTACTATAAACCAAGTGCTTTATATGAGGTTTTAAAGAAACTTTAGATTTTTTAATATTCTTTTAATTTTTAATTGATTATGATGTTAATATTATAGCATCATGTTTTGGATTAAGGAAAAAATAACTTTTAATAGGGATCTGAAACCTCTTACAACAAGTTACGAAATATTAGCAAAAAAGACCTAAAGTAAGAGACATTGCTGGCCAGATAACATGAAAATCAGCAAAACAAAGAGAAGCAAAACACTAGACAGGAAACATAGACATAAAAGAAACAACAAAATTAAGCAAGCCCCTTTAGAGCTTTAGCAGTTTGGTTTCCAATAATGGTCACCTCTTTTGTGGTGTTTTCAAGATGTTGGATGACATTAAAAGAGGCAGCGGCTTTTTTGTTCAGGCTAGCCCTGGTTCTTTTCCCTGGCCCATCTTTAGCAACCTTTGTAGCAACCACCCTTTGACTACCAAGGTCGACGTCCAACCTTTATGTTTATCTGCCCAGTGAAGTCCTTGATCTTCTGAATGGAGGAGATTTCTCCATCACTATCATGCAAATTTTTCTTTAAACCATCCTCATCAAGCTTTATAGACTTCCAGTCTACCATGTTTATAGACTTCAATTTCATAGATGGAATTTAAGTATTTTTTGGTCAACTTTTCATGATATTCAAATTTCATAACAAATAAATCTATATTTTACAATACATTTTGTATGTTTTTCCTAGTATTAGTTGAACAAAAGAACTCGATTCTAGATTATATCAAAAGATAATGTCAAATGCAAGAATACAAAATTTTGA
The DNA here is from genome assembly GCA_027943335.1 of Chamaecyparis obtusa. Classification (NCBI taxonomy): domain Eukaryota; kingdom Viridiplantae; phylum Streptophyta; class Pinopsida; order Cupressales; family Cupressaceae; genus Chamaecyparis; species Chamaecyparis obtusa. Next base: position 1,642,094 of record BSBK01006215.1, read on the forward strand.
ATTCATACCAAACTTGTTTTGGATGATTATTTTCATCTCTAATTTAAAAGCTATTTTTTAAAAAAACTTATTTTTGAAAGTATTTTGATTTACAATAGTAATTTTGTTTTTCTTTATTTTTTAATTTTTCTTTTGTTGTTTTTATCTTTCTTTCTTTTATTTCTTGTCTTACTTTTTTTAACTTTTTTCTCTTGGTTTGTGTGTCTCCTCCCTCTACCCCTCTCTTCTTTCTATTGAGTCTTGGTTTGCTCCCTATTATCTTTGGTATTGGATAGATCATAAACTAAAACATAAAATATATAAGGAAAGTTTGAAAAAAAAACTAAGTGTCCCCCTTGGTAAGATATGCGTTTTAGTTTACAATTTAGACATTTCCATTATCTTTTGACATTCTTAGACTCTCTCATTCTAATGATGGATCATTGAGTATGATCCAAAATGTTGATGCTAAAAACTTACAACACACAATCTTACCCAAAAGTGTAGCAAGTAAGATCATGGAGTGTGGAAACCTACTATCGTTAGTTAATTTTGAATTTTCATTTGTATGTGAGAATCTATTAATTAGAAACCACTCAAGCACTCTAGCGACCCTTATTTTCTTTTTCATTTGTTCATATGCAATGATATCCACTTCTATCAAAATCTCAACCATTTTATCATTAACTTCATTTTGTTTTGTTTTGTAGCATTGTTGCATTCTCTAACTCTAGAATGGGATCTTCTAGTTTAGTTTGGCTAATGCCACTCTTCACAAAATAAAGAAAACAAATAACATTTCAAATTTATTGTAATGATTAATAGCAAACAAGTTACATTTTTAATTTTTTTCCCAAAAAACATGTTTGGTGTGCTTGAATTGCTCAAAGTATTGTACGGTCACTATCACACACTACTTAATTATTGTTAGGATTAGAAGACAAAAATTTAACAGTTACATGCAAACATAATCAATAATGCAAAGGAATAAAGCACGCATAAATAGAACAAGAAGACACAAAGATTTAACATGGTTCAACCAATCTTGGGCTACATCCACCAAGTTTAGATAGTCCAATCTTATTATCCAATAATTTTGGTTTGTTACAATCTAAAATCCCTTGTAACTCAATACCACTGCAAGAAGCTATGAAATTCTCATATATTGAGAAAACCCTAACCCTTAGCCATTATAATAAGACTTATGTCAGTTAACAAGTTAACCCTAAAAAAATACTTGACGAGTCAACCTAGGAAAAAACTTGAAGAGTCAACCTAGGAAAGTGTTTGACGTGTCAACTCAAAAATGCTTGATGAGTTAACCCCCCAAAAAAGTTTCACAATAAATGAAAAGTGTATAGTACTTGCCTAATCAGCCACCACAAACCAACAAGTATATGAATTTAGAAAGTTTTTTTTTTAAATAATTTTGTTTTAATATATGAGATGTTTTAAACCCACTATATAAGTTTCAATTATATGTTGCACTTTAATTACACCTTTATGATGTCCTTCCTCTCATTACATTACATATATTCCTAAAACTATGTGGAAGATTGGTGCTTCAAGCAAAGGAATCAAGAAAATACATATAGCCTCTAGTTTACTATAGAAAATAAGTGTAGACAATCAGTTAAATCATGAATGGCAGAGTACTAGATACAAAGTTTTAAGTAATCACATAATATCAATTCTCCTATAGAAAAGTTCAAGCATGCCATTATTTTTAATATTCATTATGATTTAAACTAGGAACATTGTCTAAACAAATGGTATCAACATCTAATCATTTGTCATGTGCTCTCTCTATTTCTTTCCATCGCAATATAATATCATAACTAGAACACGTAGGTTCGGCCATCTTCTATTTTAATTTTTGAATCTTAACACAATTTAATTGGTTGATAACTTTATTTTTTCTTTTAATTATTCAAATACCCCCATTTAAAAATTTATCTTATTACGGATTTCTTCTCGCCCTCACCCCCGGCTCGGGGTGTGAAGTGGCCCTCATATGCCTCTGCCATCGATCACTCTAGATCCGTGAGACCTCGCAGTGCTTCTACCCATCAGCAGCAGACCACCAGTAGATCACGACGATGGGTCCATACCCATATTCTTCCGGGTCACTATCCTTCTGTGTTGGATTTCTTTCCGCTCGGGAAGGACCCCTAGTCTTTTCCCTGGTGGTTCTTGGTTCTTTGCTTTCTGCTTCTTCTTGTTTGGTTCCTTGTTCTTTTAGCTTGTTCCCCCGACCACTGTTTGGTGGTCCGTTGGTTTCTTTCTATTTTGGCTATTTGATTCCTGTCCCATAGACCCTTGTTGGTCTTCCGTTGGACATTAATAAATTTATCTTATCTTATCTTATCTTATATTTGATGTGTGTGAAGTATTTATGTAATGAATTTATATACATGCACCAAACTTAATTATATTTTTGAGCCATATACTATATTTTATAATTATTTTGACTAGATTAGAGAGTTTAACATTGGTCGTACTCTGGGTTTCTCTAAAAAAATTAATGAAATTAAAAATTGAAATATGGTAGAAACCTCCTTGGTTCTCCTTGAGAGTATCCTAGACTACTTGATTTATACAATTAAAAATGATTCATTTATCCTAAATCTTAACAACATGATAAATTATAAGATTATAGGATCACATATTGCATTTTTAAAGAAAATAGAATATAAATGTAGTATAGGCACTAACCATAATCATATATGCACTACTAGACTAGGTATTAAGAATATGTTTCAACAATAAAAAGTTTGAAGATAAAAAATAGAAATAAGATTTAAATTCTTAATTCTCCAACTTAATTTAAAACTTCTGTCATCTATTAACAAAATATTAAACACACTAGTTTGTAATGTCTTCTCTCTAATTAATTTTAAATATACATTTAAATAATTTTACATTTTGAATAATGTAAAAATAAATAGAATGATGTTGAGATTTTTATTTTTAAATTATATTGACATTATTTGTGTTATGTTAAAAAATGATAATTATTAGATGAACACATTTTTTTGTTCGCTATATATTTGTCTTACAAGTGATTTGTGGAATTAGTTGTATTAATTCATTTTTTATTATATTTTGGTAATAATAGTTTGCTTATTTGTTATGAAGTTTATACAAAGGAGAGAATGTCAACATATTAGATATTAAGAAAATTTGACTCATAAATCTCTTAAAGTATGTGAAGTTTATTTTATTTTGCACATCATTATTATTTAACATATGTTCGTACGTAGATATTGAAAAGTGGTATTAAAGCATTTATTTGTATAATATTTTATCTGTGTGTGCACATATAATTTAAGTGATTTTAATTTAATTAAAAAAATCTTTTCAAAATATTATAACACAAATTTAACTCTTTGAGTTCAATTCTTGACATTTTTCTATTACAAGATTAAGAAGAAATAATTAAAAACTAAATGCTTCAATTTATATTCCATAGTTTCTAATCTATACTATGCAAGAATAATACAAATATATTTTTCAAATTTATCAAAAAAAATCTCATTAAGAATTATAAGTGATATTAAGAATCTATGGTTTTATAAAAATTAATCTTGCAAATCTCTTTTATTATTGTTCTTCTCAATACAAAATTATGGTAAAAAGTTACCAATTTATATATTTTTTAATGTGGTATATTTTATTTAAATCTAAACATATTTTTGTGTGAATTCTTTAAAAATGTCATAATAAAAAATCTAATAAATATGGGGAACAACGTACATATAAATTATTTTTTAAAAAATTATATATCTATTTTTTTTAAGGTGCATCACGTTAATTATTCATATCTTACAATCAATGTAAGAAAGAAACATTATATCTTTTCTAATTCAAAGTAAGCATACAGATCTACTATCTTATGTATTTTTTTCACATCTAATATATACACAATGTAATTCATTAGGCTTTTTCTTTGAATTTTTAGATTTCACATAGATTCTTAATTTGTTTAAAATGATAATGGCTAGTGATGATAAAGTTTATTATTTCAATAGAAATAAAATAAAATATGTTAGATAAATAGAAGATAAATAAGAATAAATAATAGTAATTATAATAAAGAAGACAAAAAAATGATGATAATGATAACAAAAAATAAATAATTATAAAAATAAAGAATATGACTTAAGGTCCTTATCATCTAAATAACCTAAAAAGATATTGCAATCAATATCCTTAACTAAACTACGATATGAAATATCAACATCATTAAGATTACAATATGAAATATCAACATCCTTAAGATCACAATATACTTTCATACCAACTAACAAACCTAAAATGTAATAAAATCAACATCCAATATAAAATAATAGAAAAGCCCCCACTTATTTTTGATGGAGATCCAAATCCAACAATTAAAGGATTTTAAGAAGGTATCATTTTTAGAAATTGATCAATCAAAGTTGCACCCATCATTGATGAAAGATCAATGTTGACATTTTGTGGTCCCAATAATTTAAATGCATTTTAATTCAACAAATTCATGGAGATTAATAGTGATTGGTATGGCAGGCCTTAGAAAAACAAATCTTAGCTGAATTTCGGGTCCACCCCAAGAAACACTCCCAAGGACTGAAATTTTCATGCAAATGGGAAGCAATGCCAAAACAAAGATTTCACTCAATTGGTTCAATGTTTGATTCAATGAATTTGTCTACGATAGGGGTCCCTCAACTTAATTCAATCTTTCAAGTTCCTAACTTCTTGAAAATAATTTCCTCACTACGGGATATAGATGAGGCATAATGCTTGGACCGTATATTTTCTAGGAAGTGCTTCTTATGATAAAGACAAACATTAAGATTGGGATGTCCAAAGAGGTAAGTCACTAAAAATGGTTCATTGTAAGTAAGCTAGATTTCCAAAGAAAGAAATTACTTTGCAGCAATGTAAAAATAGCTACTATCTATTTTGGGGGCTTGATGAGGTCATTTCTATGAAATAGAGGATATTACTATCTATTGAATAGAAAAAGTGGTTTTTATGGTAGTATACTAAGATAGATATTATATAAAAAAATTGGTATGGTATTATATAAATATAAGAGGAAGAGATTGTTATGATAGGTTTTTATTTTTTATTTAAAAAATTGTTATACAATTTATTTTAAAATCCTTTTGTTGTATTTAGTGGGGTTTTAAGAAGAGGTAAGGGAAATAATCTTATCACATTTAAAAATATATATTTAAATAAGAATGATATGATAATTAAGGAAAGGATTCTTGTAGACATGAAATCTTTTATAAATGAATAAAATAACAATATTAAGGATGACATGTTGGTGTTGATAGAGGATGTGAAAGGATTCAAGATATAGAAGTAAAGATATTGCAGTAAAATCAAAAATATTTGATTCTTGTAATTCTTATAGACTCTAGGTGCATGGATTCACATTATAAGATTTGTGAAAAAGATGTGGTGTTTAAGTGACATGATGATGTCAATTTTGTTGTAGAAAAAGGATGGATCACCAACCAATTAACTTTATGGTTCAAAAACTCACACCAAAGATATATATGATTTTTTTTAGCAAGGATCTAACCGAATGGCTCCAAAGAATGGATTATCTCTATGATATTCATCATGTTAAATGTCAAGATTTAATTTTATTATAGAATCCTTATACTTGGAACCAAACCAATTCATTAAGTATTGTTGACTATGTCACCATAAAAAAATAAGGGATGTGCTATCACATGGTATACTTTCCCACATGGACTCTAGATTTTATGGTGAAAATCTTATGGATATCTACTTCATCCATATTGTCAAATCAAATTAGGTAAGTGCAATCAATGACTCAATAATTAAAATCACTGTGTTCAAGAGTGAATCATTTTACCAAGGAAAATTTGATGTACATATAAAAGATCAAATGGACAACATAAAGTATATGTTACACATGTATAATCCAAGCCTTATCTCCCAATTAATAGATTTGGTAAGGTAGGTAGAGGAAAAAATTTAGATAATGATTTTTAACAATGATAGAAAATAAAATAGATGATAAAAATATAATAAAAAAAATATTTATTCTATATCAATGACACTAATAATGAAGAGAATAATAAAAAAGAGGCATGAACATGGTTGTGGGAGCCTTATAAATTCTCAAACCAAATATTTATTTTAATGCATTATTAGGTATTAGCTCTCAAACCATCAAAGAATTAGGTATCCTTTAAAAATATTAGAAGGAAAAAATATACATGAAATCATGGAATACTCATAATTACTTGGACAATATGCTACTAAAAAAGTAAAATGCATTCATGTGTAGACCATTGGAAGGAATGAGTGGAATAGAAATATAATTCAGCTTAAAGGGGGAAATGTACCTATTAGGAGGGTACTAAAAAAAGATAAATAAAGGTTTGGAGAATGAACCTTTATGTACCAATAGAGTATGGGCAAATGGTAGAGAAAATGGCCACCCAAAAGTACACTATAAGTAGGAGTTGATGATATCATGTAAGAATGAGTGTAGTAGGGCATGATCTCCTATAGATGTAACAAATTGTAATCATATGAGATATATAAAAATGATAAAAAAAAGAATGTTGAAGTCATTACTCTCTAGTTTTATATTGTACAATGTACATCAGTACAGGTCTATGGGTGAAAGTTAAAAATTATGCCACAAATAGTTTTAGAAAAAATCATTTCACACAAAATTACTTGGTACCTATGTGGCACAAAGAGTTGGGGGTGAAACTTTTCTCTCAATATAATAAGATTAATAAAATTTATTTATTCAATTCAGTCACCTATTCAACTTATATGGTAATATTTTGACCAAAATGTTTTTGAGCTAGAACCATTTAACCCAAATTTATCTATGTTGTGTCCTAACCCCTCATTTGGGGTAAATTCATAGAGCTCCAAATTTATAAAAATATTTGGGCTAGTTATGAATTTTTTTAAAAAAAATTATTCTAAGCAGGTTATTATAATCAAACATAAGGCTAATTAGAAATTAAATGTACCGCCCTATCGGGGAACCCAAGAGAATAACATGAAATTACTATAAACATGGCACATTTTTTTAAAACTTTAATTATACATCTAACATTAATATTACATCATAATAAAATATATTAGAATATTACAATATGAACACCATGTCCTCTTACGTTCCTGACGTTGCTACTTAGCAACATATAAATAATTAAACCACAAAAAGGAAACGTTAGATTTATAATGCTACTTTCAACCATTTATTAAAACTCATAAACTCATATGAGACTAATATAATACATAATGATGATAACCAAATACATAATCAATCTATTGAACTCTAATTGTTACATCTCAATGATCATCGATACATATGCATAACATGTTTACAATAATTTCCAAGAGTATATGTTTACAGTGCCAAAATCCACTTTACATCATATGATACAAATTACAATAAGGATCATCTATCATGAAGCTGGTATAAATATATAACAAAGGTGATACAATACTGCAAAAACCATCCAAGAGCCACCAACCAATGTCATGAACCAACAACGAGCTTTGATGGAAAAATATTTGTCACCCAACTAGAGAGAGTCTAGAGGCTCAATCCCCTAAGCTAGGAGATACCACAAAGCCCCACACTATGCAACAAATCACATCATAAGAAAAACACAAGAAGACCAAACATGACATGATATATACTCAAATAATAAACACTAGTACACCATACCAGAGGCGAACCATAAGGCTAACATGAGGGAATCCTAAGACACATGCTGGAAAGTGTCATCACATAGCTCCCACTATGGGGTTATCTTGGCAGTCTCTCTAGACCTTGACGCTCAAGTGGAACTCATGTGGAATCGACAACCTTTTGTGAGGAAAAGGATTATTGATTTTCCAATCAGCACCACACATGCCACTGGGCCTACTCCAACCCATCCACGGTCCACACAAAATACCACATGGAAATGGGTGAGGTGTCTCATTTATCTTATTTAATGTGAGACCCAATCTAGTTTATAATTATATTTTCACTTGATTAAAACTCCACAATGGGTTACCTTGGACTGACCACTTTGGGCCTCGACCTCCATTAAGATCCAATCTCCTAAAAATTCTCCTAGAAACCCTCCCCTATGCTCCAAATCAAAAACCAAAAGAGAACAATAATCCAAATAAAAATTAGGAAAATCATCAAGGTTCATCAAATACAGGGAACCATAAAATAAAGTTTGGAGAATAGAAACTCGAGATCATCACTGAAATCCACAAATGTCATCATAAAAAAGAGGACTTGAAACCAATATCATGTACACATGATAATAATAATCTCAGAGGAAATCTCTAGGTTGCAAAACATAACCATAATACAGATACAACACAGCTCATGTATAAGTCCACTTTTGGATCCATTCTAGAAAATTGGATATATAAGATCTCCTTGATCCCTCAAATGCATATATTTAGGTTTTGAGAGAACCAATAAACCTCACCAAATAACATGGTAAATCAAGAGAACCACACTCATCAACAAGTCAACATTAAGCTGATTTCTTCAATAAAATACCAAGTAACAAAGATAAGACCCCGCATGATCTCTATACACAATTAGGTCTAACAATCATATAACAATAAAACTCTGCATTCTACATAGAAAATAAATAGCATCATGAAGACATCGATAAGACATGTGAAGATATGAAAAATAATGCACCAAGGCTCTAATATACATGTGGAAAACTTAAGAACTAAGTCCTTACACATTTTCCATATAATAATAAGAATTCCACAACACATAACATCAATACAAGAACTTCTTCAAGTCTTAATTGGAAACTAGGTTGGAATAACAATTATACAAGAAAAATAAAGTGGAGTGGCGGAAACAAAGGTAGTGTTTTGCAAGAAGGAAAGTCTGAGGATGTAGATGAGGAAGAAGGAGACGAGTTTGGTGTCACCATCTATGGTATCCCTAGGGTGTGAGTTCTTCTAGGTTAGCCTCTTTTTCTAGTTTGGACTTGTAGATTCCCTGTTGCATTGGATGCCTACTTGGAGGTAGATTATGCACGAAGGGCTTATGTCTTGGCTACATGATCTGTGACCTTTGGGTTTCCATTGGCATTGAACAATTCCCATTTCACCTCTTTCCTAATAGGTCCATGAAACAACATTTATAGGAAAGGATTCAATAAGATATTTTTGGTGTATGGCTCTTCGTGTTATGATGTTTAGCTCCTTGTTGTTAAGGATGCCTTCTTTTTCAATGGTGCATGGGGGTCGCCATTTTTTGGCTCCTTTTTCTTTGGTATTTTTTGCCTCCATGCTTCTAGGGTTTGGATTTTCATGCATGTTTTTTGGGAGGTTACATTTTGGAGCCTAGCTCATTTGCAACTTGCCCTTGTTGCATTAGATGTTTCTCTTCTAGGTTGTAGGGGTTTTTTGATGGTTTTTTTTTGTGTCTTGTTGGGTCTTCTGGAGAACTTGAGTGTTGTATTGATACATTCTTTGTGGTTGTTTTCACCTGGATGGTTCTTCTTAAAGCCTTCTTTTTGGGGTTTCTCTCGAAGGGCTCTAACATTTTCTGGGAAGCTCTTTCCTCTTGGGAGTCTAAGGCTTGGATTTGGGTGCTTTTGGGCAAGCCATGATGCTATTCTAAATTTTTTTTTGTGGTTTCTTCTACTAGGTTGGTTCTTGTTAAAGCTTTCTTTACTTCTATTTCCTTGGAGAGGTCTATTTTCCTTGGTTATATCTCTACTTGGCTCTTGGGAGACTTTTTTTCTTGGTGGTTTGGTTTTTGTGGTTGTGACCAGTTGGATGTTAAAAAATTTCAAGGACCCAATTGGGCCTCTTTCTATTTTAGGTTAAGGAGGCTCTCTGGTTAAGGGGTTTCTCAAACCCTAGGTGGATTCTATGGCTACTCTCTCTCTATATATACCTTGGTGGACTCTGATGGGTATTTTCTTGTCTCCTCTCTTTGAGGTTTCTATAGAGGTGAAACCTCACCTCTGTTCTTTGAGGTGCCTCCCTGTAGCTTGGTGTAGGATTAGGCTCTATTTTTCTACTACTTCATTTTCTCTCATTTCCTATTGAGTTGGTTCCGTCACCTATGGAGGTGGTGATGTGGTTTTAGGGTGAGGTTAGTTGGGGCACATATTGGATTTCTCTTGTTTCTAGCTATTGGGAGGAGGCGTGGTTTTAGTTATGAATTTCATGGAGGATGATTCTCTCCTATTTCTATCCTATAAAGGTGGGATCCCCTTCTATTGAGGTGGGGGGAGTTTTTTTGGGAGATTGGATTGGTTCTTCTTGGAAACTTCTGCTACCCATTATTTGCGAGTTCAGGGTTCCATGGTAAAACTCTATTTTCTAGCTATTTTTTCTAGTATTTAATTTTTATGTGGCTAGGTTCTTCTTGGGGATTCTTTCTTATCCTAGTTATGGTTTTGGGAGCCATTCTAAAAACCAATATGGTTGTGGGTGCCAAGTTAAAATCTAGTTTGATGTGGGGTGCCTTTCTAAGCCCCTTAGTCTTTACTAATTTTTTGATGCTTTATCTTCTATGGAAGTCTTTGATAATGGTTGAGGGAACCATGTTAAAACCATATGTTAAGGTTTAGGGAACCTTCAAAACCCTAAGGATCTCCTTTCTTAGGAATTTGATTGGCGTGGTCACCGATGGAGGGACCTTAGAGAGACTAGTCTAATCATGTAGCAAGAGTAAACATGGTGAAAATAATACAAGAGAATTCAAAGAGAACAAGAAATATTTGTATTTATTCACTAGAAATTAGTTACATTAAGTTGGCAACATACATGCCTTCGTATATGTGCTAGGCTACAACTGACCTGCTTGATTACAATTTTTGGTCAGAGACCTGAGAGCCCAATTCTAAATATTATCCTTGATTACTAATTGAGAGAATCTTTCTATAAAAGTATTGCATTATGTAAATAGGCATTGTGACATGCAGCTTATCCCAAGAACAAAGAAAATTACCCAAGAATAGGAAACATGTTAAAGAAAATAAGGTATGTCCTAAATAATAAGGAACTCGATCCATAAACTATGTAAGGTCTATAGAATTGAGATTTAGGTCCACACACAATCTAATAATAGATATGTATGTGCCATTGATCTTTGCAAGCCATAAATTCCCATCACAAGAATGAAATTCACCAATGGGTCACAAATTGGAAAGAACATGTCACTTGAGAGAGAACACATCATAATTCAAGAAACAATGAACCAAATGAGCTATGAACCTAGGAACATAGTCCAAGATAGGTCATGGATACAATCTAATCATCGCATAAGCTAACTCAAACATATGATGAATTTCCAACTTGATCTCTTAGATTGGAAAATAGGAACAATACTGAACAAAAATATTTTTCATTCATGCAAGATTTCTCCAAACACAAGATTCTCCTGCATCAAACACCTAGGGTTACTAAGAAAGTGAGTCTCTCATTTTTCAACCTAAGAAGAATATTCAACTAGTATGCCCTTCCACCTCACCAAATATTCCAAATATTCCTTTCCCCTGGTACTCCTTCCAACTTTCCTAGATCCAAAATCCTCTAAATATCATCCATCTACTTCTTCGAATACTCCTATTTCACTTTTGAATCATCCTTAGGATCATGATATTCATACAAATCAATAATATTGAATATAGGAAATATATCCATATCCTCAGGCAATTCTACTTCAAACACATTTTCAGAGTCAAACTTCTTCAATATTATACAAGGTCCAAATTTCTTCATCTTCATATTTATATAAGTTCCAACTAGAAACCTTCCTTTCTTCAATTGAACCATAACTTTATATCCTACTATAAAATCCTTGTCTCCTAGTTCTATCGGTCTACTCCTTATGCTTCAAATTACTACTCTCCAAATGACACTTAACCTCCTCATTTAATGACTTCATAAGATCTGCATATCCTTCTAATTCAACAATCCTTTTCCCTTCATGACTAAGATCCCTTTATTCTATAACTCCTTTAGGATTCATGCTAGTGACTATTTCAAATGGTGTCCTTCCTTTTCTACTATTCACCAAATTATTATATGCAAACTCTTCTTGTGGAAGAACTAAATCCCAATTACTCAGTTTGTCTCCAACCAAGTATGTTAGTAAATTACCCAAACTCTTGTTCACAACCTTTATCTGTCCATCGGTCTATGGGTGAAAAATAGTACTAAACTTCAAATCAATATTCAACTTCTTCCAAAGTGTTCTCCAAAAATAACCAACAAACTTACTATCCCTATCTACAACTATACTCTTTTGTAATCCATGCAATCTCATAATCTCCCTAAAGAATAAGTCAGCAACATGCACAACACCTGATGTTTTCTTACAAGGAATGAAATGTGACATCTTAGAAAATCTTTCAACTACCACAAATATAGAATCATTACCTCTTTGTGTCTTAGAAATTTCTAAAAAAATTCCATCCTAATACCTTCCCATGGTCTACTAGGTACATAAAAAGGTCTATACAATCCAATATTCTGACTAACTCCCTTAGCAACTTGACAAAATCTACAACTCTAAAAAAATCACCCAGCATCCTTATGAATCTCTAGCCAAAAATACCTTTCACTCAATAAAATCACTATCTTATTAATTCCAAAATATCTTACAAGTCCTCCACTATGCTTCTCCTTAATCATATTATCCATCATTAATCCTCTATGTATGTACAACTAAACTCCTCTAAACAAAATATCTTCTTGAATAAAATAATCCAACAACTTGCTTCGGTCAACTGCAACAGGTTCTTTACAATCCTTCCATGGTTCTACAAAATCAAGATTGGTCTCATACAAAGTCTTCAATTCCTCAAGTCCCAACACTTCCACTCTCATCTCTTTCAAAAAATTCCTTCTTCTACTCAATGCATCAACAACCTTATTTGACTGTCCACTCCTAGGTTTCAACACAAAAATATAACTCTACCAAAACTCAACCCATCTCATATGTCTCTAATTTAAATTACCTTGACTACTTAGATATTGCAATGCTTTATGATCAATATACAAAACAAATTCCTTCAGCATCAAGTAATTTCTCCACTTCTTCAAATCTTGAACTATGGCATAGAACTCCTAAGCATAAACTGAATATCTCTTCTCTTAGCATCATTCAAATTCTCACTATAAAAAGAAAAAGGTCTACCTTCTTGACTCAATATAGCTCCAATTGCATTCTCACTCATATCACAATCAACTTGAAATAACTTTGTGAAATCAGGTAATCCTAATACCAGCTGTTCAGTAACTTTCTCCTTCAATAAGTCAAAACTCTTATCTGCTCCATATGTCCATTTGAAATCCTTCAGATCTCATGTCATAGTTTTTGTCATAGGATTACAAACTAAACTAAAATTTCTGATAAACTTCCAATAAAAACTAGCCAATCCATGAAAATATCTAACTTCACCAACACTCTCTAGTGTAGGCCATTCCAAAATTACTTTAACCTTCTCCGAATCAATATTAAATTCTTCAGCTGAAATCATAAATCCAAGATACACTATATCCTCCTTCATGAAAGTACATTTCTTGATGTTAATCAACAAATTCTCTTCCTTCAATATTTGTAATACTTGTCTAAGATGCAACAAATATTCTTCTTTTCCCTTACTAAAAATTAGAATATCATCTAGGTACACAATTAAAAATTTACCTAGGAATTTCTTCAATACCTCATTCATTAGCCTCATAAAAGTACTAGGTGCATTATTTAAATTGAATGACATAACTAAAAACTTATACAAACCCCCATTAGTCTTAAAATAAGTCTTCCATTCATCCCCTTCTCCGATTATAGTCTAATGATACCCACTCTCCAAGTCAATCTTAGTAAAATACCTTTCTCCACTGAAGCAATCCATTATGCCATCTATTCTAGGAAAAGGAAATTTGTACTTCACTATGATCTTATTAATAGTTTTGGAATTAGTACACGTTCACCATTTTCCATTCTTCTTAGGTTCCAATACTATAGTTACTACACAAGAAATCAAACTCTCTCTGATCAAACCCTTCTGTAATAATTTTTGTACTTGTCTATTCAACTCCTCATTTTTTGTTGGTGTCATTCTATGTGGTGCTTTATTCAATAAAATGGCTCCTTGAATCAAATCCGTATAATGAATGATACTTCTAATAGGTGGTAATCCACCAGGTGCTTTTTCTAAAATGATGTCCTCAAATTCTATTAGAAAATACCTTACCTCTAGTGGTTGTTCATCCACTATTCCCAAATCAGGTTTCCTAGGAATCAAAGCATAACACATACTATCTTTCTTCAAGCCATCCAAGAATTTCCTTCCTTCAACCAAGAAAACCCTTACTATAGTATAATCATCACTCTTAGGATCTTCTATGAAAGGAAACAAAACTTTCTTCATCCCATTTTCTACTATAGTATACCTATTCAGTCTACCATCATGTATTTCTTGTCTATCATATTGCAAAGGTCTACCCAACAAGATATGACAACAATCCATTGGCATAATATCACAAAGAACTTCATCATGGTAAGATCCAATCTTAAATTTCACAAGACACTATTTACTTACCAAAACCTTATGCTCATCCTTAACCCATGCGATCTAATATGGATTAGGGTGCTTCTATCTTGAAAACTAAAACTTGGTAACCAACTCCTTTGATTATAGGTTACCTAAACTCCCACTGTCAATGATGACCTTACAACATTTTTGTTGGAAACTGCAATTGAAACAATTGTTGTATTGTCATTGATGTCAAATCGTAATTGGTAAGACTATTGCTACTTAGGAAAGTACTATATCTATTTGAGTGTTGCTGAGGGGCTAGGAAAAGTTGGTAACAATAGCACCTAAGGGAAAGGTTGAGTTATCTTGATACTACAAAGTGTACTTGACTAAGTTGCACAATGATGAGACAATGTATTGTTTATCTTAGTAAGATTGAAGACTAAACTGGTAGGCTTAACTGAGCAAAGAATGGAAAAATCATGTTTAAGCCGAGTAATGTTAGTGTCGACCGAGTCAATGTATGCCAAGAAAAATTTTAGTGTCGACCGAGCATCAGTAAATTGCCGAGGAAGATAGTGTAAGCCAAGGAAACATTTTTAGTAATGACCGAGCTTTCTACATGAAGACCGAGTAGTTGATCACAATATTGACTAAGCATCAACAATTTTATATTTGAAGAGAATTTAATTTTGGAGTTGACATTGTTGAATTCTTGGATTATGTAAAACATGTTGACTTTATTTATTGATTGTTTGAAAGCATTAAATGCACTGTAAAATGTTTTATTGTAAATCTTTAAGAGATTTGAGATGATTCTAGAAAAGCAATTGAAGAACATGAAGTGGGTATATTCAATGATTCTGACCTAACCCTAAGATCTACGAATGAGATTGAGCGGCAAAAGATGAGTTAACCTAATTGAGGAAAGAATAAAAGGGATCTGAGCATTTGGATATGCAAGTGCATGGGTGAACAAAGAATGTTGGAAGATCATAAAAGTTTTACTGACTGTTTAAGAAGAAAAGGCTGAAGGAGAATTGTGGTGGTTGCTTGAAGAAAAGTTTCGAGCAGATCAGAAATGGAGATGGAAAAGTTTCAAAGTCAGTAAACCAGCATTAGTGTATAGAATCAGATCTGATATTTGCAAAGTGAGTTATATATTTTTTAGATAAATATAGTTGCTACTTTCTAACCATTGTAACAGTCAAAATCCTTTTAACAGAGGTTGACCTAACAGTCATATGTTAAATCCTTTGAACAAGGTTTCATTCTAATGGAGTGTATGTAAGTCCTATGACTAGGCTCACTTTTAACAAGGTGATTGAATCCTTTAACCAGGTCACACTTGACAGTGTGCATTGTAACCTTTGACAGGGTTGGCTTTTTACCGAGCTCACTTCAGAAGAGTGAAAATAATAGTAGCATGTTACAAAGTGGTTTTTCCCAAATTGGGTTTCCACTATAAATCCTGGTGTTGATACTTGTGTGAATGTTTTGGTGTGAACATTTCTGTGTTTTACTAGTTAAGTTACAACTGGGTAGTGGACTGCATTGTTGTATGTTTCTATTGTTGAATCAGTGATGACCGAGTTTGTTTTGGTTTTTGGATTTAATTTAAGGAAAAGTTTTAAGTTTGTTTTATACATCAGGACCTGAGAACAACTGATTCATCCCCCCCTCTTTGTTGTTCTAAATCATATTAACAATTGGTATCAGAGCTTTGTTTCTTACTATTAGTGTTGACAGAAATCAAGTTTAAAGGGGCTTGAAGCAAATGATCAAGATGTATAAGAAGGAGGTACTGAAGCTGAACAAGGAAAACTTCCCTACATGGCAAAGCTTGATGAAGCTACATCTAGCTAGTATTGGTGACTCTGCAAAGTACTACATTGAAAATAGCTATGTCTCACATGTCACACCTTTGACTGCTAAAGAAATGAGAGCTAAGCAAGAACATAATCAAGCAATGTTGGAAATTGCATCTGCCCTAAGCTATCCAAAATTTGAGGACATCAAGGATTGCACAATTGCTAAGGATATGTGGGACACACTTGCAAGGATCAATGGTGGTGACTTAAATGTGTTGAAAGCAAAGGTCAAGAGTCTTAGAGGTAAGTTTAATGAAATGAGAATGCAAGAAGGTGAAAACATTGCACAATATTGTGGTAGAATAAAATAAGTTGTGAATGCCATTAGAGGAGCAAATGGGGCTATTGATGATGAAACTATAATTGGGAAAGTACTAAGAACCCTACATCCTATATATGCTATTAAGATCTCAACTATTCAGGAATCTAGATGTAACTCTGCTAATGTGCTTACTTTGGAAAGTTTGGTTGGTAAGCTGACTACTTTTGAACACTCTAACTATGATAATTTCACTATTGGAAGCATTGGAAATGTTGAATCTGCTTTTAGGTCACAACTAGTTCTGAACAAGCCAAAGAAAGAAAAAGAAAGATGCATCAGTGAAAGTGATAGTGAAAGTGAAAGTGACAGTGACACATCTAATGAAGATCTGGAAGATCTAGAAGCTCTTATGGCTAGAAGACTGAGAAGGGGAAAAATAAAGTATAAAGGTAAACTCCCTATTATATGTTTTGCATGTAATAAAGTTGGTCATATAGCTACTAGATGTCTTGATAGGAAGGATAAAGAGGATGAAAGGAAAAGAAAACACAAAGATAGAAGAGATGATAGAAGCTAATGATGGAACAAAGACTACAAAAGAAAAGGTAAGAAATCTTGTTACATTGCTGAAAAAGAAACTGACACTGATAGTGATGATTTTGAAATTGAGGTAGTTTATGTTGCAATGAAAGATGAATTTGATGAGGATGAGAAAACTGCATTGATATCCTATGTGAACAAGAATGATAAATGGATTAGTGACAGTGGTTGTTCACATCACATGACTAGTGACAAAAATAAGTTTGAGACCTTTCTTTTTTACAGAGGTAAAAGTGTAAAATTTGGTAATGATGCACCATGTCCTGTTAGAGGAAAAGGTTTGATTAAACTGACTGATAAGATATCTTGTGAAAATGCATATTGGGTTGAAGGTCTTAATTATAATTTGTTAAGTGTTGCTCAGCTTAACAAAACTAGTTACCAAGTGGAATTTCATCACAAGTAGGCTAAAATATTTAATGCTATTGGAGAACTAATTGGAAGTGGAGATCATACTAGAGGTAATTTGTTCTATCTTGACCTATCTAAAGAAACATGTTTAATTGCACAACTTGATGATATTTGGTTATGGCATAAAAGGCTGTGTCATGTTAACTTTGACAATCTGGTAGAGATAAGTAAGAAGAAAAAGGTAAGATGTCTACCTAGATTAAAGAAACCTAAGAATGTGATGTGCAAGGAATGCCAGTTAGGAAAAATGACAAAGTCAAGTTTCAAGAGCAAATCCTTTACTTCTAAAAACATTTTAGATTTGGTTCATACTGACCTTTGTGGACCTATGGGTGTACAAAGTTACTGTGGTGCTAGATACTTTATCTTATTTGTTGATGATCATGCTAGGATGATGCATGTAATGTTTCTAAAAGAAAAATCTAAAGCTTTTCAATTCTTTAAGTGGTATTTGGCTAAAGTTGAGAAGGAGATAGGCAGGAACCTAAAATGTCTTAGATCTGACCGAGGTGGAGAATTTACATCAAATGAATTTAATCTATTTTGCAATGATAGAGGAATTAAAAGACAAATGTCTGCACCTAGAAAACCTCCACAGAATGGTATAGCAGAAAGGAGAAATAGATCTATCTTGGATTGTGCAAGGACATTGTTGATTGAAAAGAATGTGGCACAAAAATATTGGAAAGAAGCTATAAGCACTATTGTCTACACTCTTAACCAGGTACAGATCAAGAAAGGTACAAATATGACACCCTATGAATTATGGCATGGACATGCACTGAGTGTTAAATACTTTAGAATCTTTGGAAGTAAGTGCTATATATTAAAGGACACTAGGAATGGAAATTTTGATGCTAAGAGTGATGAAGGCATATTCCTAGGGTACTCCACAAAAAGTAAAGCTTATAAGTGTTTGAACTCTAACACTAACAAAATTGTGGAAAGTGTAAATGTCAAAATTGATGAGTATGCAGAAAGAAATGAAGCTGATAGCAAAAGAGAACTATAAGATTATAGATCTTTTGTGTACATTGAGGAAGAAGAAGAGGCAAGTAATAGACTTACACCTGATGCTGAGTATCGGGTAAGCAATGTCGAGCGACAGATAGATGTTGTCAAGTATTAGGAAAATAGTGCCGAGAAAGAACAAGAACATGCCGAGCTACAAGAAAATGCTACTGAGTATCAGGAAGAGGTTGTCGAGCATTCAAAAGTTGAATCTAACAATCTTGTTGAGGAACATGATGAAATAGAGGAGAGAGGAGCTGAACCTATTTTGGCAAAATATGTAAGAAGACATCACAAGCCTAAATAGATAATTGGAGACAAAAATACTAGAATTCAGACTAGAAGTAAGACTAAGGATCCAACATGTCTACTCTGTGAATTTGAACCCAAGTCAACTAGAGAATCATTGGAGAATGAAGACTGGATACAAGCAATGAATGAAGAGATTGACTAGATTGAGAAGAATGATACTTGGACTCTAGTGCCGAGACCTGAAAACAAAAATGTTATAGGAAAAAAGTGGGTGTTACAGAATAAGATGAATGAAAATGGTGAAATCACTAGGAACAAAGCTAGGCTGGTATGCAAAGGCTACGCACAAGAAGGAATAGATTATCGAGAGACATTTGCCCCTATAGCTAGATTAGAAGGAGTAAGAACTCTGCTTGCATATGCTGCTTATAAAGATTTCAAGGTATATCAAATGGGTGTTAAGTCTACATTTTTGAATGGTATACTAGAAGAAGAAGTTTACATAGAACAACCAGAAGGTTTTATTGATCCAAATAGAAGACATATGGTGTGAAAACTAAACAAAGTATTATATGGATTGAAGCAAGCTCCCAAAGCATGGTATGAGAGGTTGCACAACTACTTGATACAGATTGGATTTTCAAGAACAAATGACACAAGCAATCTGTAGAGGAACGATGAAGAAGGTAAAGGTATCCTGTTAGCAAAAATTTTTGTGGATGACATTATTTTTGGTGGACAATATGCATTATGTAAAAGTTTTTCAAATGAAATGCAAACTGAATTTGAAATGAGTATGTTTGGTGAGATCAAATTCTTTGTTGGTTTACAAGTATATCAGAGGAAGAATGGAATTTTCATTACACAGTCTAAGTATGTTAATGAAATACTGAAAACTTTTGGGATGGAAGATGCTAAACCAGTGGGAACTCCTATGGTTACTA
This sequence comes from Chamaecyparis obtusa, assembly GCA_027943335.1. NCBI lineage: Eukaryota > Viridiplantae > Streptophyta > Pinopsida > Cupressales > Cupressaceae > Chamaecyparis > Chamaecyparis obtusa. The sequence continues at coordinate 1,661,964 of BSBK01006215.1, forward strand.
GACAAAAGTTATCTAAGAATGATGATGCTGCAGAAGTGAATTAGACTTTGTACAGATCCATGATTGGAAAATTACAGTATGTTGTACATAGTAGACCAGATATTGTACTAGTTGTTGGGATTGTGGCAAGATTCTCTGCCAATCCTAAGGAAACACACATTATGGCCGTGAAAATAATTATGAGATACTTGAAAGGAACTGCTGACTATGGTCTATATTATAAGAAGGATGACAAATTTGAACTTAGAGTTTATACAGATGTTAATTGGATAGGAAATGTAGATGACAGAAAGAGTACTAGTGGTGGAGCTTTCTTTCTTGGATAGAGATTAATCTCCTGGACAAGAAAGAAACAAAATTGCATTTCCCAATCTACTGCCAAGGCCGAGTATGTTGCTGCTATAGTAAACTGTTCAAATTTGGTATGGATAAAACAATTTTTGATAGGAATGAAAGAAGAAATCACTAAACCTATTGTTATTTTCTATGACAACACAAGTACTATCAATATTTCTAAGAATCTAGTGATGCACACTAAGACCAATCACATTGCAATCAAGTATCACTACTTGAGAGAATTAGTACAAGATAAATAAGTCCGAATGGAATATGTGAATACAAAAGAACAATTAGCAGACATATTCACTAAAGCGTTACCCAGAGAAGCTCATGAGTATTTGAGAAGTCAATTAGGGGTCCTTCCCCTAACTGAGGCTGCCTAGACAAGCTAGGACCACTACATCAAATGTGCTACAGTAGAACATTTGACAAATTGATGCAGAAGATTGTCACACTTTAGGGCTAGCCTAGAGTTGTGAAAAGAAGCAAAGACAAGGAATTAGTCATAAGCAAGATCATAGAGGGAGAAACACTGAGCTGCACAGATATTATCTACATCTAATGGATGTATGTTTTAGTTGCTGCTTTGGAATTTTTGTCAAAGAGGGAGATGAAATGATATGATAACACATGACACTAAAAGGTAAGATGGAGATGAACTGAAATGAAGGATTAGGATAGAGGGAGATCTGAATACTTCTAACGGTCACAGAAGTGAGGCTTATAGGATTCTGAATTAGAATGAAGATAAGGATATTAAAAATAATTCTCTGATGGATAGATAAGTTTTTGGATTGGTTGGTAATCCACATGTTATTCAGATGATATCATATGGTGTTGCCATCAATGCTAAAGAGGGAGATTATTGGAAACTATAATTGAAACAATTGTTATATTGTCATTGATGTCAAACCATAATTGGTAAGACTATTGCTACTTAGGAAAGTACTATATCTATTTGAGTGTTGCTGAGGGGCTAGGAAAAGTTGGTAACAATAGCACCTAAGGGAAATGTTGAGTTATCTTGATACTACAAAGTGTACTTGACTATGTTGCACAATGATGAGACAACGTATTATTTATCTTAGTAAGACTAAAGACTAAACTGGTAGGCTTAACCGAGAAAAGAATGGAAAAACCATGTTTAAGCTGAGTAATGTTAGTGTCGACCGAGTCAATGTATGCCGAGAAAATTTTTAGTGTCGACCAAGCATCATTAAATTGCCAAGGAAGACAGTGTAAGCCAAGGAAACATTTTTAGTAATGACCGAGCTTTCTACATGAAGACCGAGTAGTTGATCATAGTATTGACTAAGCATCAACAATTTTATATTTGAAGAGAATTTAATTTTGGAGCCGACATTGTTGAATTCTTGGATTATGTAAAACATGTTGACTTTATTTATTGATTGTTTGAAAGCATTAAATGCACTGTAAAACATTTTATTGTAAATCTTTAAGAGATTTGAAATGATTCTAGAAAAGGAGCCGAAGAGCATGAAGCGGGTAGATTCAATGAATTTGACCTAACCCTAAGATCTACGAATGAGATTGAGCGACAAAAGATGAGTTAACCTAATTGAGGAAAGAATAAAAGGGATTTGAGAATTTGGTATGCAAGTGCATGGGTGAACAGAGAATGCTGGAAGATTATAAAAGTTTTACTGACTGTTTAAGTAGAAAAGGCTGAAGGAGAATTGTGGTGGTTGCTTGAAGAAAAGTTCTGAGTAGATCAGAGATGGAGCTGGAAAAGTTTCAAAGTCAATAAACTAGCATTAGTGTATGGAATCGGATCTGATATTTGCAAAGTGAGTTGTATATTTTTCAGATAAATATAGCTGCTACTTTCTAACCATTGTAACAGTCAAAATCTTTTTAATAGAGGTTGACCTAATAGTCATATGTTAAATCCTTTGAACAAGGTTGCATTCTAATGGAGTGCATGTAAGTCCTATGACTAGGCTCACTTTTAACAGGGTGATTGAAATCCTTTAAGTGGGTCACACCTGATAGTGTGCATTGTAACCTTTCACAGGGTTGGCTTTTTACCGAGCTCACTTCAGAAGAGTGAAAATAATAGTAGCATGTTATAAAGTGGTTTTTCCCAAATTGGATTTCCACTATAAATCCTGGTGTTGATACTTGTGTGAATGTTTTGGTGTGAACATTTCTATGTTTTACAAGTTAACTTATAGTTGGGTAGTGGATTACATTGTTGTATGTTTCTATTGTTGAATCAGTGATGACCGAGTTTGTTTTGGTTTTTAGATCTGATTTAAGGAAAAGTTTTAAGTTTGTTTTATACATCAGGACCTGAGAACAACTGATTCACCCCCCCCCTCTATTGTTCTAAATCATATTAACAATTTTCCTACAACTTTACATCTCTTCTTAAACAAAATCTTCCTTAACACTGGTTCTGGATTAGGTTCCTTATGTTGACATAATGGTCAGTGCTCCCCTCGGGAATTGTGACATGGCTTAAATGCCTCCTATGTCTTATATAAGTATAGTGGTTGTATCAGGCATTAATAGGTTGATCTTTTGGTGCAATGACAACAGTTACTTTTAACAAGTGGTATTAGAGCTTGGTCACAGGTTTGAATCCCCTTAGGTAGCACTGAAGGGGAGATTATTGACATAATGGTCAACATTCCCCTTGGGAATTGTGACATTTATTAAACACCTCATGTGTCTTATATAAGTATAGTGGTTGTATCATGCATTAATAGGTCGATCTTTTAGCACAATGAAAACTATTACTTGTAACACCTTATTACATAGGACTCTTTCGACCATAAGGTTTTCTCCATCTTCTAGTTAACTCATAGATTCAGGTGACTATTCCTTCATGAGTGCATTCTGCTAATGATATTGTTCTTATTTCTTGAATTCCCATGAGTACAGTCAAATGATCTATGACCTTCTTCTCCACATTTGAAACAAGTTCCTTTAAAATATTTCTTGTCCTCTATTTTGTAACAATTACCTTTACGGTAACCTCCTCCTCTTCCTTAGTATGAATTCTCTTCTTTCCATTTAGAATTTCCTTTGTCTTGACCAGAGTAAGATCTACCTCCTTCTGTAAACCCTCGATAGAGATGTCCAACCTTGTAGATAGAGATTACACAATAGAAATGAAAAAACAAAGAAATAGTCAACACCATCAAATAAGGAACAATGCTTTTCAATTATCATCAAATTGCTTCATTACTAAGGATATAAGCCTTATTCATGATCTTTGCTATCAAATATATTGTTTATCCTCATTATCAATCTTCCACCTCTTTCTCTCTATCTATGTTCATGCCTCTTATTAAACTTTTCCTTTTCTTTTAGGGAAAATTGATAAGCCTCCTCAATACTATCTATTTTGACCAAACTAATTTCATCTTGAATAGATGCCCTCAAACCATTCAGGTATCTTGTAATTCTTCCAAATTCAACCTCTATATGCCTAGATCTAATATCCAGCCTATAGAATTCTTTAGTATATTCCTTCACAGTAGACTCTGTTAGCACGTGCAAAAAATTTCATGGCTCTAGCCCTTTTCCCCTTGGCTCTACAGTTTTTTTTTTAGGTCTCTGCCTTTAGCCCTAGTTCAAATTTTTGAAAATATAGCCGTTGCATACAAAAACCCTTTGAAAATTCTTGGCCCTTTTCTAATTTTGTGTTACCTTTTCGGGTCACTTAAAAACTTTTAAATGCACATGCTTTATATTTTGGTCGGCCCCAGTGTTAACTTTTCCTAAGTTTCTACCCCTGACGAATTTAATATTTTTCCTATAGTCCCCTGGGCCTGATATTTTCTTTAAAGCCTAAATCTCAGTGCTTAATTTTTCCTATGTTTTGGCTTAATAATTTCCTGGGCCCCTCTCTGACACCATCTCCATCTAATGGCTGGTGCTAAAGTGCAAGGGTTTTGTCAGAGGTATGCGAAGTTGCGCCTATCGTTGATTCATTTCCATGACGTAGCCTTTCTTTTCAAGTGAGTCCACTACTAGGTGTGTTGACTGGGCAGTATCTCATTGGTCCATAGGAGTATGAAGTGGAGTGTTGTCAGTGGGACCTAGTTCCTGGGCTTGTCAAAGGATCCTGATCTTGTCAGTGAATTGACAAACGACGTATGATCTCATCGAGTGTGTCAGAGGCTTAAGATCTTGCGACGACCGTTGATTTTGTTTTGTGTCAGAGGGTTGTAAGAGATGGGAGGAGATTCTTGATCTAACAGTGGGCATGTAATCTGATAGAATCTCAGATGGGTATGTGAACTTCAGATGACCGTCGATCTTCCTGATGCGGGCCTGGTCAAAGTTTCTCAGTCTTTTGGTGGTTGGGATAAGTGTTTTAGTGGCCAAAAAATTTATGAAGGCTTCACTCATTCACATGAAATAGAGGTGGTTCTCTAAGTGATTTAGCAATTCAACGAACAAGCATTCGCGGAATCGCTAAACTTTCTGGCAGATAGATAAAGTGTTTCATGAACTGGCGATGACCTTTTGTCGCTAGCTCGCTAAATGTGGGACCGAGGTTAATGTTTTCCTATGGTCGCCAAGTCGCGGAGTTTGAAGGTGGGTTAAGTTTTCTTTTCGTGAATTGGAAATGCATTGTCGTAGGGTTGCTAGAGGGTAAACCCAGGGTGGCAGTTGAGTTAAGATCATAAAAGACCATGAAAGGGAGAGATCTGATGGTTGTGACTTAAGGTTGATCTAATTTTAAATGTTGACTGCCGATTTGTTGTTAAAGCCATAAAATGACCGTTGAAGTTCAAATTCAAATTTGTTGAGGGTTTCAGGCGATAGAAGGTACCAAAATTTATGGTTTTAATGGCTGGTTTTGATTGATTTGGTGGCACTAGTTGTTGCAGATTGGTTTGAGGGTCCTTGTGGTAGGTGGCATGATGTTTTTGTGCCAAGAGAAGTATGGTTTTATGCTCGAGATATGTTTGCAAGTGGCTGCTTTGACTAGTTTTCATGGCATTTCCTGGTTGTTTTGTACTGTTCTCATGGATTTTGATGATTGTGGATCCGTCTAAGATTCTTTTTCTCTTGGTTTCTTATGTTTGTTCCCATACATTAAATTTTGATGTAGTTTTTGGTTGGTTGAGTTGTTGAAACCCTAACCCTAGTCACCCAAAGCTTGATGCATCCTTTTTGAGGATTCCAAGGTGACTAGGGGTATAAGAAGTAATATGTTTTATTTTGAAAGGGTTTTGATCTTGATTAGTTCCAGGGAGTTGTAGCAGGTGGTATCATATTGTATTAGATTGAATAGAATTTCCTGGTAGTCTTTTGCAGGTTATTGAAGTGGTTTTCTCTCTTCTCTGCTTTGAACATGTACATGATTCATTATACTTAATACAATTATTTCAAGCTTTCAAGTCTCTCCTTGGTGTCAATCTTGTGAATTCTAGATTTTTTGATCTATTGCATAGGATTACCTTTGTATATGTTCTAGTCTTCAGTTCTTGATCTAGGATCAAGTGAAATATACTTTGGATAGGACATAGATTCACTTTGATTTGTTTGCAGAAGGATGTTATAAGTAGTGGATGGGCTAGAATGTTTGTATTTATGGCTATGAGTCTTAGACAGTAGTTGGTTCATGTTCAATGTCTGTATTTGAGATTTTCCCAATGGATAATGGCACTGATCAGGGATTAGTATATTCAGTTGAGTTCAATGCTTGATTGGCTCTTGTTTACTTCTTTCCATCTTCATATATCAACACCTTTTCAAGTTTTAATTGTATTTGGTTGATAGTAGTAACACTCTATAGTAATGGAGAGTCAATGAATGTGAGGTTAGCATTTAGCACTTTCTTACTATTCAATCTATTGTTTGGACCCAGTCTTTGGTGTGTGAAGTATAGTTTTCACTAGGTTAGGTGCACTCACCTTGGTTTTGCAGAGCCAGAAGTGAAGAGGGTAGTCTTGTCCCTATAGTTGGTCTAGTTACCCTAAGATCCTTATACATTTTGGAACTAACCAATCCTAAAATCAACCTGAGGGTATATTGGCAGCCTAGGAGCATAAGCATCCATTTTGAACACCAACAAGATGGTGACTCTACTGGGGAAGTGTTACACAACTCTATAGTAACCAGTAGGTCATCATTGAAAAATATGGTTATTTTTGTCCCTTGTCTTATAGTCTCATTTGGATATTTTTTAAGTGGTATTGTAAGATTCCCAATATACTTGGGTGGCAACTCAAACATCTCTATAGCAGTGCTAGTCAGTAGATTTTTATCAAATGAGTTATAGAGGTACTAGGTCCCGGAGAAACAAACATCTTGAAAACATAATGGAAGAAGGTATTCCAAGCACTTCCAAGCCTAGTCAGACAAGGGGAGGAAAGAAGAAAGGAAATATTTCTCATACTTGGAGCAATAAAAGGATACAAGACAAGAAACTCAAACCAAGCCTAGTCAAGAAGAAAATGTTTTAGAATATGAAGAGGCTGTTGATTTGGGATTGAACTAGTATGAGGATGAATTTCAAGTGGGAGATGATGAGTTTGAGACTACACTCCCTGAATCAGAAGAGATCTTTGAGGAGGTCTATGAATTGGAAAGAAGAGTCCAAGAACAAGTTTCTATCAGGAAACAAAGAGAAAAGGACAAAGAGGATAGAGTAAGACAAGCAATGATAAGGGCTGATCAACTAAAGTGGTAGTTGTTAGATTTGGAGGCAATTAATTTTGTCCCAGAGCCTGAAAGAGTAGAGGAACAACCTATTGTGTATAAAACACATGAGATAACTAGGCCTAGAGATAAAGGCAAACAAAAAACTGTTGGAGTGCAGATTAGTGAACATATTCATGTGGAAAACCCATTAGCTCAAGGGTTGAGATTAGATGCAGACCTTGAGAGGGCTAGAAAAGAGAAAGAAATGTGGGCTAAAGAACTAGAGAAGGCAGAGTTGGAGGCTACTGATACAGAAATGAGGAAGAAGATTGATTTTCTCAAGCATACCTCAGGACCTTCAAATGTTGCTGCTTCTTTCTTGGGCCAAGGTGGAAATCATGGTAACCTTGTAGCTCAAACAAATGGTATTCCAGGTGCTGCTAAAATTCCTGATGGTTCAAACACAAGGACATCTACATCTCAAGGAATGGATCCACCACATGGAGTTCCTGTTCATGAAAGGTACAAGCAACTTTTTTTTTTTGGTATTCCTGGTTATCCTAATGTTATTCCTGATGAAATTAGAAAGAAACTCCCTAAGTTTACTAGAAACAATGTCATTACATGTGAAGAACATCTAAATTTTTTTATGGATGTAATAGATGATTATAATGTTGAGCCTGATGATGTTGTAATGAAGTTATTTGTACAATCTCTGACCGAGGATGCTAGGGATTGGTTTAGAGGATTGCCCCATGCTAGCATAAGATCTTGGAATGAATTTAAGAATTGTTTCAAAGAGCATTATGGAGATAAAAAAAATGAGGGTTTTATTTTGAATGAATTCAATAACATAAAAAAAAATCAGAATGAAGAGGTCCTTCAATTTAATATAAGGTTCCAAAAGGCTATGCATAGGCTACTGCAAGTTATCAGATTAGATGATAGGGTGTGTCTTGTGACATACTTAAATTCTTTTGATGCAAAGATGGGTTACCTCTTAAGGGATAAGAACCCTAGAAATCTTGGGGAGGCTTATAAGTTGGCTATCAAAATAGAAAGTAACAGAAGAATATCAGGAAAATTAGGGAGAAGAGATGATTATAGGCCTCAAGTGCAAAACAAGAAAGAAATGGGAAGGTCTGCTAATTTTAAGCCTAAGGAGGAGGACAATCTAAAGAAGATTCTAAGTGCTTTAGAGAGTCTAAAGCCTGATGAAAAAAGAAACAATAAGGTTGCAACAAATGACAGACAAGCTTCAAGTAATTTTAGCAGGCAACCAAGAATGCAGAATTACCCATACAATACTTAGTGGAAGGATGGCAAGCACATTTTTCCAGTTAAAAGGGATAGGCATGATGATAGGATTCCTAATCCTTTGCAAAGAAATTCAGTTAACTTGAATGATGATCTCCCCTGGTGTACTATTTGTCAGTCTCCTCATAGTCCAGAGCATTGTGTTATTGCTTTGAATTTACCTGATAACCAAGAACAAGATGAGAAATATGATAGGAGTGGTTGTGGAATGACTTCTTCACATGCATGGGATGAGGTTGACTCTACTGATGATGAGGAGGAAGAATTTGATGATGTTGGATGTGGTGCAGTGAAGTGTGAGGAACATGTTTCCTTAAGGAGACCCTCTGATGAGGAAATTGCACAAATCACTGCAGACATGGTCACTCAAGCTAGGAGTAATTACAATTTGAGAAGCAGGACAATTAGAGGCACAAGTGGTAAACTAGGTAGCATGTTTATCAAGAATTCTTAAAGGAATGCACAACAACATGAGGAAAAGGAAAAGGGTGTTGGTGTTGTCAGTTAGGTTAAAATAAAAAAGAAGAGTGGGCCTACTGTAATACCTAAGGGTAAAGTAAGGACATTAGAAGTAGCTGTCCCCATACCTCAAAAGGAAGATGAATTTGTACAAAAGAGTAACTCTGACTTGATTGTCCAAAAAGAGGATAAGGGTATCTCTGAGATTAAGGAAGATATGGGAAACCATTCTTATGTTCCCATTGATATGACTAAATTGCTTTCACAAATAACTATCAAGGTTCCATTGTTAGAAATGATGAGAATAGAAGAGCACAAGGTCAAGGCCTTAGATTGGGTAAATAGTGCCTCTTCCATAAAGTTCCAAGAAATGAACAGAGGTGACAATCATGTGGCTACTTTAGATAACACACCTGACAGTAAAAATGAATAAATTGTCTCTAAGATTCCTCAGAGGTATTTGGATGCAAACATTGTAAATACTGCATCAGGGACAGTTGATCCTTTTTTCTTGTCCCTTATGATAAATGGAAAATTATTGAAGAATTGCATGATTGATTCTGGAGCATCAAACACTGTCATGCCTGTAGAGATCATGAAGTCATTGGGACTAAAGGTTGATACACCTCATGGAAGTTGCCAAGCTATGGACTCAAGAGAGGTGCCAGTTATTGGTACCATTAAGGCTTTGCCTTATAAATTAGCTACATTTCCTGACAAACAATTAACTATGAGTGTTCTTGTAGTTGACATTCCCCCTCAATATGGAATGTTGTTATCTAGAAAGTGGAGTGCCTCCATGGGAGGAAGTATTCAATGTGAGTTGTCCTTTTCCACTTTTGGCATTGAAGGTGAAAGTGTGAAAGTTTCAAGGGAAGCTAGAACTCCACACATGATTGAGGAGGATGAAGAGGACAATATGAATTGTTTTGTGGACACTGACATTGGTTCTTTCCAAGTTCAGGAGAGAGAGATGCAAGAGAAGGTCAACCCTGTCTTTCTGGCTGATGATAAGAGTAACATGGTAGAAGGTAATGTATTATGGACCCTGTATTTTGATGGAGCAAGTTCAAAGGAAGGTGTTGGAGTAGGAGTGCTATTGATATCCCCAAGTGGTAAGACTTTTAAGTTTTCTTTCACTCTCTTGTTCCCTTGTACAAATAATGTTGCTGAATATGAGGCCCTACTGATTAGTTTGAGACAAGCATTAAAACATGGGATCAAACATCTTAGGGTGATTGGTGACTCTGAGTTAATAGTTTCTCAGATTAGATCAATGTATGCATCAAAGAATCAAAGGTTGAAACAATATAGAAATGTTGTTTGGGATGAAATTGAAGGTTTCAATGCCTTTGGTATTGATTGGGTGGATAGAAGCCAAAATAGGATGGCTGACTTACTAGCAAACATAGCATTAAGGCTAGAGGATATTACCTTTGCAAGGATATCCAAGATTGAGTGCAAGTCTCGGCCTTCTATCACAGACAATGTTGAGAATTGGCAGGTATTTTATGATGATCATGATATACTAAGGTTTTTACAATGTGAATCTCATTTTGATGGTCAGGAGATGGATTTCAGCACTTTTGTTGACATCAGAAATGGAAAAGAGAATGTTCTTGCGAAGGAAGTTTTGCAATTAAAATCAAATAGGATCCCAAGGGGACTGGTTGCTCTTGAGAGGGCATTTGATGATAAAGAAAGGACTTGTTTTCCTAAATTTGTTGATAAGATAAATGATTTGGAGGAAATAAATTTAGGAACAAGTCAAATGCCCAAAAATGTTTACATAGGTAAATGTTTATCCCAAAGAACTAGGAATAATCTGATTGATCTTCTCAAAAGATTTAGACACTTCTTTGCATGGTCTTATGATGATTTGAGAGCCTATAGAGAATATTTATTCCAGCATGAAATACCATTGAAGGAAGGCACTAAACCTTTTAGGTAGAAATTAAGGCCTGTGAACCCTACTTTGGCACCAAAAATGCAAGATGAACTTAAAAAGATGATGGATGCTGGCATTATTAAGCCTGTCGGACATTCTACTTGGGTGTCAAATTTGGTTCCGGTCAAGAAGAAGAATGGTGACATTAGGTTATGTGTTGATTTTAGGAATTTGAATGTCAATTCTTTGAAGGACAATTATGGTTTACCTAATATGGAGAATATGCTACAGAAGGTTACTGGATTAGAGTTAATGTCCATGATGGATGGTTTCTCTGGATATAATCAGGTCATGGTCAAGGAATCAGAACAATTTAAGACTGCATTCACTACCCCTTGGGGAACATATGTTTATGTTGGAATGCCTTTTGGTTTGACAAATGCAGGAGCTACTTTTCAAAGAGCTATGGATGTAGCCATTGCAGACTTTATAAACAAATTTCTAGTGGTGTATCAGGATGATCTCATAGCATATTCAGATAAGGAAAGTCAACATTGTGAACATCTTGAGAAAAATTTTATTAGGGCCTTGGAGTATGGGATCTCTTTGAATCCAAAGAAGTGTTCTTTTGGTGTTGTGGAAGGCAAGCTCTTAGGACATATTGTGTCCAAGGATGGAGTGATAATTGACCTTGAAAGGGTTATGGCTATAGATAAACTTTTACCACCTAGAAATGTTAAAGGAATACAATCTTTCTTTGGGCAGGTAAATTTCCTAAGGAGATTTGTTACAAATTTTGCAGAAATCAGTATCCCTATCTCTAGGATGTTGAAAAAGGAGGCAAAGATTGAGTGGAATGAAGAAGCAGATGAATCTTTCAAAAGTATCAAAAGGGCCATCAAGGATGCTCTAGTTTTAAGGACACCTGATTATGGTAAGCCCATGCAGATATTTTCTTTTGCTTCTTATCATACCGTTGTAGTAGTTTTATTACAAAAGAATTCAGATGGATATGAACAACCCATATCATTTTTTAGTAAATCCTTACAAGCAACAGAATTGAAATATGATATTACTAAGAAATAGGCTTATGCCTTAGTCAAAGCAGTCAAGGCTTGTAGATGTTATCTTGTAGGAGCTAAGGTGGTTGCTTATGTTCCTAGTGCTGCAGTTAAGGATATATTGGTGCAACAAGAAGTTTTAGGAAAAAGATGTAGATGGATAAATAGGATCCAAGAATTTAATATTGATATCCAAATTACAAAATTGGTAAGAGGCTTAGGTCTTGCAAAGTTAATGGCACAAAACAATTTAGTTGCAAGTCATGTGAATGTGTTAGAAGAAGAACAAAGGCCATACATTTGTGATATGGATTATTGTGATTGGTACAAAGATGTTATTGGCTACTTGCAAAAATTGTTCCTTCCCCCTGAGATGGATGAAAATAGAAGGAGAACTATCAAGTTGCAATCTGCAAGATATGCCGTTATACATGGTAAGTTGTGGTGGAGAAGCAATGAAGGAGTATTGCTAAAATGCATAGACCATGAGAGGTTTGAGGCTCTGTTAAAGGAAATGCACCAAGGTGTGTGTGGAGGAAATTATATGGAAAAGACCATAGCCCACAAGATCCTTAGGTCTAGATTTTGGTGGCCTAAAGTTTTTGAGGATACCCATCAGTTTGTAAGAAAATGTGATGCATGTTAGAGATTTGCTGGAAAGTTGAAGTTTAATGGGAATTTACCACTCAGACTTGTTTCAATTCAGGCTCCATTCTAGAAGTGGGGTATTGACTTCATTGGGGAAATTCCAAATAAGTCTAGTGGTGGACATTCTTACATACTAGTGGCAATAGACTATTTTACTAAGTGGGTTGAAGCTATCCCCACTAGAAAGGCTACTAGTAGAGTGGTGATAGATTTTATGATGCAAAACATCCTTACCAGGTTTGGTTGCCCATAGGTAATTGTGGTTGATAATGCAATGTGTTTTAGATCACAAGAATTTAGTGATTTTTGTCAGTAGTATGGGATACACATTTCATTTTCTTCTCCATATCATCCACAAGGAAATGGCCAGGCTGAGTCCAGTAATAAAAGTCTGATTAAGATTCTCAAGAGAGTGTTGGACAAGAATAAAAAGCCTGGGACTCAAATTTATGGTGGGCACTGTGGGCTGATAGGGTAACTATAAAGAAGGCCATAGGTTGTGCTCCATTTGATTTGGTATATGGAATAGGTGCTAGATTTCCTCAAAATAATCTATTGCAGATGTACAATTTTATCCAAGCATATGATGAAGACTTGAATGATGAAATCAGAGTAAGAATGGATGAACTGATCCAATTGGAAGAGGTAAGGAGGGATGCACATGAAAGAAATGAGGCATTGCAGAGACAATGCAAGAATTTTTTTGATAGGAGGGCCAGCCAAAGAATTTTTAAAATTGATGACCTTGTCTTGATGTGGAATGAAAGATTGGAAGATAAGGGGAAGCATGGAAAGTTTGATCCAATTTGGTTGGGCCCTTATCTTATTGAAAGAAAATGGGGGACAGATTCTTATGTTCTGAAAGATTTAATTGGTGGTACTTTGGAATTGTCTGTTCATGGACAATTCCTAAAGTTTTACTTCTCCTAAAGTATCTTTTCAATGAGCAGTAGTTTAGGTTTTCCCTTGTGCAATCGTTTGTTTTTTCTTTTTGTGTGTCAAAGTTTTGAGTTGGTCTGCTCTTCCAGGAGATTCTAGCTTGCTCATTGTATCTGCAAGAGATACATGTCCTTGAGCATGAGCCACTATTAGCACGTGCAAAAAATTTCATGGCTCTAGCCCTTTTCCCTTGGGCTTTGCAGTTTTTTTTTTAGGTCTCTGCCTTTAGCCCTGGTTCAAATTTTTGAAAATATAGCCGTTGCATACAAAAACCCTTTGAAAAGTCCTGGCCCTTTTCTAATTTTGTGTTACCTTTTCGAGTCACTTAAAAAATTTTAAATGCACGTGCTTTATATTTTGGTTGGCCCCAGTGTTAACTTTTCCTAAGTTTCTACCCCCGGTGAATTTAATATTTTTCCTATAGTCCCCTGCACCTGATATTTTCTTTAAAGCCTAAGTCTCAACATTTAATTTTTCCTATGTTTTGGCTTAATACTTTCTTGGGCCCCTCTCTGACACCATCTCCATCTAATGGCTATCGCTAAAGAGAAAGGGTTTTGTCAGAGGTATGCGAAGTTGCGCCCACCATTGATTCATTTCCGTGATGTAGCCTTTCTTTTCGAGTGGGTCCACTGCCAGGTGTGTTGACTAGGTAGTATCTCATTGGTCCATGGGAGTATGAAGTGGAGTGCTGTTAGTGGGACCTAGTTCCCAGGCTTGTCAGAGGGTCCTGATCCTATCAGTGAATTGATGAATGATGTATGATCTCACCGAGTGTGTCAGAGGCTTAAGATCTTGCGATGAATGTTGATTTTTTTTTGTGTCAGAGGGTTGTTAGAGATGGGAGGAGATTCTCAATCTAACGGTGGGTGTGTAATCTGATAGAATCTCAGATGTGTATGCGAACTTCAGACGACCGTCGATCTTCCTGATGCGGGCCCAATCAAAGTTTCTCAATCTTTTGGTGGTTGGGATAAGTGTTTTAGCAGCCGACAAATTTATGAAGGCTTTTCTCATTCATGTGAAATAGAGGTGGTTCTCTAAGTGTTTTAGCGGTTCAGCGAACAAGCATTCATAGAATCGCTAAACTTTTTGGCAGATAGATAAAGTGTTTCGCTAACTGGCGGTGACCTTTTGTTGCTAGTTCGCTAAATGTGGGACCAAGGTTAATGTTTTCTTATGGTCGCCAGGTCCTGGAGTTTGAAGGTGGGTTAAGTTTTCTTTTCATGAATTGGAAATGCATTATCGCAGGGTCGCTAGAGGGTAAACCCAGGGTGGCAGTTGAGTTAACATCATAAAAGACCACGAATGGGAGAGATCTGATGGTTGTGACTTAAGGTTGATCTGATTTTAAATGTTGACCGCCGATTTGCTGTTAAAGCCATAAAATGACCATTGAAGTTCAAATTCAAATTTGCCAAGGGTTTTAGGCAACAGAAGGTACCAAAATTTATGGTTTTAATGGCCGGTTTCGATTGATTTGGTGGCACTAGTTGTTGCAGAATGGTCTGAGGATCCCTGTGGTAGGTGCAATGATGTTTTTGTGCCAAGAGAGGTATGGTTTTGTGCTCAAGATATGTTTGTAGGTGGCTGATTTGACTAGTTTTCATGGCATTTCCTGGTTGTTTTGTACTATTCTCACAGATTTTGATGATTGTGGATCCGTCTAAGATTCTTTTTCTCTAGGTTGCTTATGTTTCTTCCCCTACAATAAATTCTGATGTAGTTTTTGGTTGGTTGAGTTGTTGAAACCCTAACCCTAGTCACCCAAAGCTTGATGCATCCTTTTTGAGGATTCCAAGGTGACTAGGGGTATAAGAAGTAAGATGTTTTATTTTGAAAGGGTTCTGATCTTGATTAGTTCCAGGGAGTTGTAGCAGGCGGTATCATATTGTATTAGATTGAATAGAATTTCCTAGTAGTCTTTTGCAGGTTATTGAAGTGGTTTTCTCTCTTCTCTACTTTGAACATGTACATGATTCATTATACTTAATACAATTATTTCAAGCTTTCAAGTCTCTCCTTGGTGTCAATCTTGTGAATTCTAGATTTTCTAATCTATTGCATAGGATTACCTTTGTATATGTTCTAGTCTTCAGTTCTTGATCTAGGATCAAGTGAAATATACTTTGGATAGGACATAGATTCACTTTGATTTGTTTGCAGAAGGATGTTATAAGTAGTGGATGGGCTGGAATGTTTGTATTTATGGCTATGAGTCTTAGACAGTAGTTGGTTTATGTTCAATGTCTGTATTTG